>PITA01003474.1:0-139036 GCA_004023965.1 Spilogale gracilis | reverse complement strand
ATTTCTTCCCCTTCCCAAAGACACATCTTCTGGGTTAAAACTTACATGGCGCACCTGGCTGCTGCTGGTGGTCTCTGTGACAGGTGACAGGAGCTAAGGGTTTAGGCAAGGGGCCACTGAGGTGGCCCACATTCAGGAAAGGGAGAAGCAGCCTAGCCGGGCACCACCCCCTCCCCCCATCTACCTACCCCACCAGATGCTCCTAAAGGGCCTGGCCCAGGGGGCCTGTCGTGCCCACCATGCAACTGATTAAATAGGACATGACAGTCATGATCGGGGAGGGGGCCCTCGGGAGTACCAGGCAGGGAGTACCTTCGAGATATCACTTTCCCCATGCAGCCAGTCAGCAGGAGTCAGCCCGGAGGCACCCCACAGCCTCCTGGGGTACTCAGGAAGCCGTCGCGCACAGCCTCGTCACAAGACAGCAAACGCGCCATTACAGAGACGGCTAGGACCGCAGCTGCAGCCGAGACACGTGGGGGGCACCGCCGAGCGGGGTGTGGGGGCCTCCACCCTCTTCAGGCCTGGGGCCGGCCTCCTTCTCCGGCTGCACTTTGTGAGACAGTAAGACAGGGAGAGTCTTTAACGAGCAAAGTGAGGGTCATCAGGGTGAGTCGTCGACGTCATACGGGGCCGGGCCTCCACGTGAGGGGCCACAGACGTCAGCGGGGGGCTAGCTTCATAAACAGGAGACACTCATAACCCCCCAAGGGGCAGCTCAGTCATCCATCCAGCAGTGAGGGAATGTTCCAGATGAAGCTGTGATTACATTTCCACGTGTAGCGACCCCAAGTAAATCTTTGCAATTTTCATTTTGTGGAGATTTAATATAGATCGGTGCCCTGTTGTTGGCTCCCATTTTAATCCAAAGTCACTCATTAAATGGAGACGGGCAGACATCGGTGGGCCGGGCCTGTGGGCTGAGCTGTGGGCTGGACTCCCAGCATCCGTTCCAGATGGATGGCTGCTGCTGCCCTCGATCCGTGATGGGCGCTAATCTGAAACCTTGACCCGCTTCTCTGCACATCACAAGAATTAAATGCACCCTGGACGCCGAGGGACGGAACACCGTGTGGCCACCACAGGGACAGTCACACTCACAGACGGAGTTTCCAAGATTTACCAAGTAAAACAGTGACAAGAAACACTGCCCACAACAGGCTCTGGTTCCTGTTTTAAAGGAAGGAAAATGTATGCAGCTATAAATCTTTCTGGAGGGAGCTGAGCCACGGCCCACTGTGGGGCTTCTGGGGAAGAGGCTCTGGGCCAGGCAGGCAAGAGGAGAAGGAGTCCGGCCTCTAGCAGCCCCTTTGTACTGAGTCGCCTCCCACACCATGAATCTCTTTTCTTAAAACCAGAAAGTAGGGGCACGTGGGTGGCTCTGGATTTCAGCTGAGGTCCTGCTTTCATGAGTCATGGCCTCGAGCAAGCCCCGGGTTGGTTTCCTGCTCAGCAGGGAGCCTGCTTGAGATTCTCCCTCTCCCTCTGTTCCTCCCCCGCTCGTGCACTCTCCCTCTCCCTCTGTTCCTCCCCCGCTCGTGCACTCTCCCTCTCTCTCTAAAACAAATCAATAAATCTTAAAAACAAAACAAAAAAACCAGGGAGGTGGCTGTGAGGCTGGGTGGATGGCCACCTGCAGGGCAGTAGGTGGCCAGGAGGGTCCTGCCCCAGAGCCTCCAGAGGGGGCCCAACACAGCTGACCTATAATCGTGGGGTCACAATCATCAACCGCACGAAGGCGGGAGAACCCGAACCCAGCTCCCACAGGGGGAGGCAGGCACAAAGTGTCCAGTGTGCCCACCTGTGCCTCCAGTGGCAGGGCCCCATTTCTCCCACGTGACGCGACTCCTCCAGAGGAGGACGCAGCCACAGTTGCTCTGGGCCCCTTGCCACGTGCATGCATGTGTGCGTGCAATCCCCCCTCCACGTGCACGGGGCACAGCTGCTTCACGGTACAGACCGGCCAGCGGGATCCCCAGAAACTGAGTGGCAGAGGCACATAGACAGACGGGCCCTCCCGCTGCACCTGCCCGGAAGCCCTTCTTGGGGCTGTCGGAGGGTTGGGTGGGCTCAGGTACTGGCCACACTGAGTGTGGTGGGTGCTCTCACATGGCATGCTCAGTGGACATCACCGTGTGGCCTTGCATGATGCTGCCAGTCCCGACAGACAGGGGGTGTGAGCGATGGAGACAACGGAGGGCCTGGTCACAGTCACTCACCCGGGGTGGGAGGAGCCAGAACGCGAGCTAGGATGCCTTCAGGCTCATTTCTGCCCTGCCTTCAACAAACACCGTGGGGTCCCAGGACGCGTGTTGACCGGGATTGGGCAGGAGTCCTGAGCCCTCCAATAGGCACGTGAGACCAACTGAGCCTCTGACAGATAGGGCCACAGGAGACCTTGCTCCAGTCAGTGCTGAAGGGACTTCACCATAAAGGAGCTGAGGCGCCCGCAACCCACTTACCATTTTCCTCCCACCTGGATCCCCGACTGGGTCCTTCCCGGGCACGTTGAAGGCCTATTGCCAACTAACAAACCAGCCCCAAACCCCGCAGCCTAAAACAACACCCACAGTTTCTGAGGTTCCAAATTCAGGAGTGGCTCATTTGGGCAGTTCTAGGCAGAGATTCTCCTGAGGCTGCTGGTGGGCCATCGGCCGAGGCTCTGGTCACCCGAAGGGGCTCCCTTCCCTTGGAAGGGATTCCCTTCCAAGGAGGCCCCCTCATGTGGCCGGGGGCAGCAACCTCAGCTTCTTGCCGCATGGGCTCTCCCCAGGGCTATGTGGGTGTATTCAGTGCGCGGCTGGCTCCCCAGGGTGAGCTGTGACTCATACCCTCATATGGGGACTCACAGCTTCCTCTCCCCCCACACTGTGCTCCAGGGACGCCCATCCCCTGGCCCAGCTCACATTCAACAAGAAGTAATTAAAGCCTCCTTCTGAGGGGAGCGTTTCCCCAAAAGACCACACACTGGGATAGTTCACTCAGAGGGATTTGAAGCAAAGACACCCCTTCTTAAGTATAAAATTGTCCCCCCAAACAAGCACAGGGTCTGAATTCCACCTTCAGTGTTCATTTCTTTGAGTTAAGCTGAGTTAAGTTCCGGGATGGGTGTGGTTTCCGCAGGGGCTGCAGATGAGGAAGCTCCTTTCTGGATCCTTTCCCAGAGCCGGCTCTCTACAGGTCTTTGCTGACGGTCCTTGCAGACAGTGAGCCGTGTCCCCTGGGCTACACCCGTCCCTGTGGCCTCAGCTCAGTGCCAGGGTCATGCCCAGATGTAAGGCACTGGCAAAGTGAGCAAGGCTGCATTTCCTGGCCTTCAGCGGGACACCTGCCCTCAGACCCCCCCAGGGCCCCCAGCCGTCTCCCCGAGTCCCTCTGTCCCCCAGTGGTGGCAGGTCGGGGGAGACGTATGGGCACACTGGTCCTCGCAGCCCCCATAGTATCATTTATTGGTGGCAGTAAATGCCCATGCTAGTTAGCGGAATGGGTTTAACGGCAGTGATGACTCTCACAGGAGTGGCCCTGCTGGGTCTTACATAAAACCCTCAATGATAAAATTTCCTCTGCAGCATTTTCATTAAGTTTCCATTGTTCTGAAATGAAGCACGGTTATGCTAGAACGTTCTCAGGGGCTGCAGGAGCCTCGCACCCATGCCCAGCTTGGGAACTAGGCTATGGAGGTGGGGTGTGGCCCTTGGATCCCCAGATCTGGAAGGTGCCCTCAGCACGGTCCCTCCCCGGCTGTGGTGGTGAGGCTGCAAATGGGATGTTGACACCTCGACAGGGCCAGAGGCCTGGACAAGCCGCTGGCCGTCCGTGCCTCAGTGTCCCTGTCTGTGGGGGGACATGAAGACTCTCCAGGCTGGGGGAGGTGTGTGCCTGACCCCGTGGGCTCAACAGACAGCCTGGCAGACACCCAGGCTTGCTACTCTCTCAGGGTCCCTGGGCGGCGTGTGGGGAATGGGGTCCCTGAAAACCAACTTGTGCGGTTGGTACATTTTCTTTCCCATGTGGATCAGCTCCCAGATTCATCTGGGACCTTCACTTGGTCACCAGTGCCCAGGCTAACTGCCCGCTGACCCCACAAAGCCAGGAGAGAGGAGCCCTGGGCAGTCACGCTTCCCAGATGGAGGGACAGGAGCACCCAAGGAGAGTGTGAGGAAGCCCTAAACCAGAGCCCATCCCATGTGCAGCCTGGGCCCCCTCTCTCTGCAGGGGGAGGTGCTCCTGACCTAGAGGTTGGCAGGGTTGAAAGTTGGCCAGGGGGCCACAGACCTGGACGCAAGGGATACTAGTTTCCACCATCACTCAAACGCACG
Organism: Spilogale gracilis; assembly: GCA_004023965.1. Classification (NCBI taxonomy): domain Eukaryota; kingdom Metazoa; phylum Chordata; class Mammalia; order Carnivora; family Mephitidae; genus Spilogale; species Spilogale gracilis. Next base: position 134,717 of record PITA01003474.1, on the reverse strand, counting down.
CTAGCAAGCTAATGGCTCAAACCAGAATAGGACAGACTGGTACCTTGTCGCAAAGCCAACTGTCACCACGACTGTCACCACCTCCATCCTTCAGACCTACACATGGCACCATTGCAAGAGCAGTGTTGGAAATCACGCCCCTGGATTTATGAAAATTGAGTTCAGACCTCCTGCTAATTCTGAGAGTTGTTCTGCCTGGTTGTTCTCAACTTGTGTTTCTCTTGCTGGCCCCCCAGCCTCCCATCCCCCTCCCATCCCCCACCCCAGCCTCTGTCCCTGCCCAGGGCCTGTCTGCCCCCTTCCTCTCAATGTGGGGAGAAGTCCACCTTCGTGTGAGGTCTGCTACAGTTCTTCCCTCCACCCTGGAGAGGACTGTGACCTCGTGGGTCCCCCATCTGTCCCTTGGACGCTTCCACAGACTTGGGAGGCAGAGTTTGCTAGGAAGCAGTTACTCTTTGTCGACTGAAAGAGCGGGGGCAGAGACCAGCGCCCCAGTTGCTGTCCTGTCTACAACCTTAGGCCCAGCCTCAGTCCCAGGCTCAGTGCTGGGGGGCGGGGGCTGCCAGCGGGCCCAGTCATGAATACCCAAGGCCCTGCACAGCGGTGGCGGGGCTCTGAGATCTCTCCAGCTTTGTTAAGTGTCAGGACGCACGGCAGCGACAGATGGACACTCGCCTCCAAACCTCGGTGCGCCCAAGCCCGCACAAAGGAGCCCAGGATGTTTTTAATATCACACGCTTGCCTCAGGGTCTGTTTTCAATCCCATTTACCAAGGGCTAGGGCTTTTTTCATCAGTTGAATGCCTTAAGCACTTCGTCAACTTGGACATCTGGCCACACGTCACACGTTTTTTTATTTACTAAAATATTTAATAGGGTGGCGGGGTTTTGCTGGAGACCTGGGCTGCCATGGCCCCAGTGGGCACCCAGTGGGTCCAGCCAAGAACCATGGGCCGTCACGGGGGCCATGGCTCTTCCCGTTGGAGGAGTGAGCACTTGCTCCCCTCAGAGCCTGATGGATCGCTTTGTGCTTGAGGGTCCTCTGCACAGTGCAGGTCTGAGAAGTACAAAGACAGTTGAAAACAAGCTCCCATCAGTCCTGGACACACACGTCCATGGCGGGACTGTCACTGCACTGTTTGGTGCTGCCAGGACGCAGTCAGTCCAAATGCCCATCCACTGACGAACGCATAAACAGAATGTGGTCTGTTAGACAACGGTTCATTCTTCACCATAATAAGGATGAAGTTATGACACGCTCCAGTGTGGATGGGCCCTGAGAATGTGGCACTGAGCGAGGAAGCCAGTCTCAAAAGGCCACAAAGCATGTGATTCCACTTAGACCAAGTGTCCATGAGAGGCAAACCAGGAGGACAGAAGATGGAGGCATGGCTGCCAGGAGCTAGGGGTGACGGGGACAGGGACAGGCATGGGCTGGAGTTCAGGGGAGGTGAGAAGGTTCTGGAACAAGACAGTGAAGGTTGCACAACACTAAAAATGCTTAAAGAGCTCTTGGGTGACTCATTTGGTAAAGCGTCTGCCTTCAGCTCAGGTCATGGTCTCAGGGTCCCAAGATCAAGCCCTTCATCAGGCTTCCTGCTCAGTAGGGAGCCTGCTTCTCCCTCTCCCTCTGCTGTTCCCTGTGCTTGTGCTCTGCGTCAAATGAATAAATAAAATCTTTAAAAATAAATGAATAGGGCGCCTGGGTGGCTCAGTCGTTAAGCATCTACCTGCAGCTCAGGTCATGATCACGGGGTCCTGGGATAGAGCCCCGCATTGGGCTCCCTGCTCAGCGGAAAGCCTGCTTCTCCCTCTCTCACTTCCTCTGCTTGTGTTCCCTCTCTAGCTGTGTTTCTCTCTGTCAAATAAATAAATAAAATCTTTTAAAAAATGAATAAATAAAATATAAAGATGCTTAAACTGGTAAATTTGTCAAAGACAGTCATAAAGGTGACATGGTGCTGTATTGATTGTAATGGCCTTGACCTTGGTCATCAGAGGTCATTCATGATCAAGGGTCCCCTGAGTGTCAAGCACAGCTCTCTGCCAAGGTCATTGTAATGAGCAAGAACAGTTGGCTTTGGCCCTGGAGGAATCCACCATTGAGAGCAGGCATGGACAGAAATCAGATAAATCAGCCTGAGATGGAGGAAGGCTTCCTGGAGGAGGTGGTGTTGGACTGAGCTCAGGACAATGGAGGGGGTCCAGGCAGGGAGACAGCAGGTGTGGGAAGGCCCTGAGGCAGCAGTGTGGCTCATGGGGGTGAGAGAAGGACGACCAGGGTAGAGGAAAAAAGAGGTCGGAAGGGTAGTGCCAAGTACCCTGTTCCTGCCCCAGGACAATGGTTCACCCATGTAGGAAGAGGTGGACCCCAGGGCAGTTTGCACGTCCCCACAGGCCCTTCCCTGAGCCCCTCCCATGTGCCAGGCCTGGTGAATCTCTTCCATCACAGCCCCCACTCTTCCCTGGTAAGGATGCAGCAGTGCAAGGAGGATGCATCCCTGGGAATCCCATGCACCTTCCAGGCAAGGCCTCAAGTCTGTGTCTGGGCTGGAGAAAGCCCCCTCCCAGTGCCAGCTCCAGGGAGCACCCCAAGGCATAAAGACTCCTGAGAAGTCCCAAGAAACTGGTCCAAAGCCTATGGTGTTACAGCCTGGCTCCTGGGAAGCCGAAGCCCCCAGTGTCATGAACAGTTCTCAGCCCTGGTGAGGACCCTTCTCCATCCCACACCTTCTCCTGGGCCACCTGAAGAGGCCACCACCAGGCACACAAGCGTATCACCGCATTGCAGGAGCAGCAAAACAACCTATGCGTGCTTCTATCTCAGACTGGCCTCCTCTTGCCCACCAGCAGAGAAGGGCCCCGCCCCCAGGGCCACACACAACCTGAGGATCCCATCCCCAGATGCCAGAGCTCGGGGGGTGGCCCAGAGCAGTGAGTGGTGCAGTCTGCGTTTGCCCATGGCATTGGAAGTCCTCACCCAGGGCCAGGAGACCCCACAAAGGACATGGTGTAGAGGACCAGATCCCAGACACCAAGGGGAAACTGAGCCCTCTCCAACGTGCAGTGTCTGCCTGGCAGAGGAGGCTGGCAGAGGAGGCACAGTAGGGCACCTTCTAGGGAGATGGCCTGGGCCCATCACTATCCGATCCCCAGAGAGGCTGGCAGTCATGCGCAGGGTTCCTGCACCCACGGCCCCCTGAGCTGGCCTCAGAGGGCCCCACACCATCCTCTTCAATCTCCCTGCCCCCTCTCTAGGACCGTCCCTCCCACTGTGCTCACCACCCCTCCCCCACCTCCCACCTGCCTGTAGGGTCTGTAGGCATGGGGTGGGAGGACAGAAATGGACCCACTTGACCCCACAGCACGTTGGCCAAGGCACCTCTTGCCCTGAATTCATCCCCAACCCTACTTGCTCTGTCCCTGAGGCTGCCTTGGGGGAGTCCCCTCCCTGTTGACAAACTCATGTCTCTGTCTCAGGCAGAAATGACCCTGTCTTGTGCTTACTGGCAAGATTCAAAGGGGATTGAAGAGTAAATGTTTTCCTAAGTTTTAGCTGACATTCAATTTTAATGACTTTTTAAACAAAGTAACTATTAAACGAGTGCTGTTTTATGGTCTCCTGATGTCTGACAGGGAGTTGGAGGAGTGAGGACGATTCCAGAGGCTTCTATACACCCAAGAACCACTCCTAGACCATTTCTCCTAAAATTGCCCAGAGGGGTGCTGCCCTGCAGCCCTCCACACCCTCCTGCCCTCTGCACCTGTTTTCAGAGCACTGAGCACCCTCCCATCTCTTTCCCATCACCACCCAGGGGAACCTGTTCGGACTTCCCAGCCCAGGCCAGTCCGTGTCACCATCGCACCGAGCGCTGGGCAAGACCCCATCCAGACGCCTGACGTCAGCACCTCGGACAGGGCCACGGCCCAGGGAGCCCAGCAAGGACCCTGGAAGGGGTTTGTGCTGTTCCACCCCAACTCCCAGAGGGCACAGCAGCCAAACAAGGCTTCCCTGCGGAGGAGGGTGGCAGCAGGGGCAGTCCCCTGCTCACGTGGCTCTGGGAGGAGGGGGCATCGCAACCTGCACGTCTGCGCTGCTGCCCATGCAAGACGCTGTGTACTCTGCCAGCTTCTTCAAACAGGGACATTTGTTCTCTCAAGGAGACTGGCTCCTTGGGACAAGCTTTCAGGTCCCCACAAAGGCACCAATAGACGTGAAATGTGCCGCCAAGCCCACCCTCATGTGGCTGAGTGTCTCAGGCTGACGCTGGGTTGCCTGCATCCCCCCAGCTCTGTGGCAGCGTCCTCATGGGTCTGAGGCCTGCAGCCCCCTCCACCAGCAACGCCAGGACCCCACCGGCTGTTTTGGGTTCTGCTGCTCCTCTTACCTTTAGATGTTCAGCAGCATGAATATTCTGATTTTTTATTTAAAACTAATTTGGAGTTCTTGCTCTCTAAGGGGCTTCTAATCACCAAAAACCGCCTACGGCAAGAGTTGATTGACAAGCCAACGTGGCCACTTCTGAAGAACAAATTGGCCATTGGCAGTGCCACAGACAAAGGGAAATGCCAAGGGCTTGTTATTTATGAGCTATTAGGGAGAATGTGATTAGCATCTGCTTCCCACATGGGCAAAAACACCTGTCAGACATCAGGAGACCATAAAACAGCACTCGTTTAATACTTTGTTTAAAAAGTCATTAAAATTGAATGTCAGCTAAAACTTAGGAAAACATTTATCTCTTAAATCTCCTTTGAATCTTGCCAGTAAGCACAAGACAGGGTCATTTCTGCCTGAGACAGAGACATGAGTTTGTCAACAGGGAGGGGACTCCCCCAAGGCAGCATCAGGGACAGAGCAAGGCTGGAGGGAGGACGCATGTCCAGCAGGGCCCACAATGAAGTCCGGGGCCAGGCGGGGTACAAGTTGCCTGCCCCCCACCCCGTCTTGGCTGGACAGGACTCACCCCTGTCAGGGCCCTCCGCTAGGTCTGGAGAGTAGCCCATCCCGAAGGCTAACTGCCCTGGCTGGCCCCACTTGCCCTCCTCCCCAGGCAGAGTCCTTGCACCATGCTGATGGCAGGGGAGGTGGGCTCTCTGCCCACAAGGAGGCATGTGTAGGGTCCTTCCTCTTGCCCCCACAAGAGCTGCCCAGAAGACACCATTTAGGGCCAATTCTGGAGATGGCTCCTGATGGAACTCATGGGCCCAAACCCAGGATCGGGTCAGAGTGGCACGTGGGGCTGGAGCCGCTGCCAACGAGGCAGCCAGAGAAGCTCCGGGGGAGGGAGGGGGGGTCTCCACACTGGAAGGTTAAGACAATTGCCGGCTTCCTGGGTCCTACTACTTGCAAACAACAGATGGTTCCTGGGACAGAAATTGGCCCGAGGCCCTTGCTGTCCACATTCACTAACCAATGTGGGTCAGATATTGAAGGTGAGCACGAGGTTCGCATTGAGGGCGGTGGAGGCAGGAAGCCCTGTTCCAGGCAAGGCCCACCATCATCTCAACCCCACCAGAGAGTGGGGAAGGGAGACTGGGCCAGCTGGGGTCACGTCCCTGTTCGTCCCTGAACAGAGCAAAAGAATGAGGCCAGGGTATCAAACTCAGTTCAGGCACAGGCGGCTGAAGCAAGTGACCAGCTGGCGCTGGGGACTCCGTGCCAGCTGCTGTGGCCCCCAGGAAGTTGTTCTCACTCAGGTTCTTGCCCCATCTTTGCCCAGGGCCTGCATGGCACTGCTGGGCTTGGCCCAGGGCTTCAGACCTACGCAGGACAACTGGACCAGGTGGACAGAGAGACCCCAAGAGAGACCAGACATTCTAGTTAACCAGCTTTGACCATGTGGCCCCTGTGGCAATGGACCAAGTAGCAAAGGCTTGTACATTCCTCGCCTACATGAATTAACCCTGGTGAAGTTCATGTCAGCACAGGAGACACGGAGAATGATGACCAAGGACTTCAGCTGGCTCCCTGAGGAAACCAGGAAAATCTGTCACATGATGGAAATGTCCTAGGGTCAAGGGGCAGGGGTCTGCAGCTCTGGTGTCCTCTTTCATGGCACCTTTAGATCCATCTATGTTCAGGTTACCCACTAGGGGCAAAAGCCCCCGGAGTAGGACAGGAATCTAAACAGTAGAACAGCCCTCCTGCCCTGCAAAGTCATCATCCCAGGAAAAAACAGCAGGATGATGACAGAAGGTCCGTGGGGAACATACCGGAACACTGAGGTCCCACCTGGCCGAGCAGACCAGGGCCATCCCCAATCTCCTCACCCGGCTCTGCCGAGGGGACTCAGGGACTCAGGGACTCCTGAGGAACAAGGAACCACAGTTTGGGAACACAATGGGTAGTGAGTGGTCTGGGGGCCGTGTCTTCCTGTCTCTGTCCCTGTGCTGGGGGGCCAGGCAAGGGGATTTCCCAGCCCCAAATTCCCAAATGACTTTCCAAAAAGCTTTTGGACCTTCTACTGTTGAACAATACTCTAACCCCTGCAGGACACGGCCGCTGACCCATGGAGACAGAGGAAGGAGCCCCGAGAGTTGGACACTGAGGCGAGGCTGGCTGGAGCTGCCGGCTGATGAGCATCTAGGGGCCAGGGATGGAGACCCAAGTGAGGGCGCTGGCCAACACAGTCACAGCCCCAAATGGTAGACCGCGTGGCCCCACCAGGGACAAAGTATCCTCATAGAGGGCACGAGGGACCCACGCTGGACCGAGGCAAGCACAGACAGTGGCTTGAAGCATTGTCAGCATGGGTTCAGGGTCTCTTGGGGTCCATGTCTCCATGTGCTTGGACTCCGCTTTCCCACACTGCATGAAGTCCTTCGAGGAAACATCCTCCCACGGAGCAAGTACGGCTCTGGGGGACCGATGGTGCCCATACTGCCTGCCCAGGAGCAGAGTGATGAGAGCTGTGGGGACTCATGCCTCCCTCAAAGGGGCTGGGCTCTTGCTCCCCACTTTCCAAGGAGGTTTGACTCTGTTCAGACATCCAGCAGGCCCCAGGACCGTCCACAGCTGCTGTCCTTCCAGACCTGAGGAGAGTGGCCTGCTCGGGGCGCCTGCTTGGCCACACCCCTGGGTGTGGGGAGACAGGGGGTCATCGCGCCTCTGAATCCCACCTGTGCCCCTGACATTGTAGCTGAGGGGATATTCACAGGACATCGAATTAGCCAATGAACAACCCAGTGGCAGTGAGCACATCCACTGTGCTGACCAGCCACCACCTCTTTCATTCCAGAACATTCCGTCACCCCAAAAGGAAGCCCTGTAATGCCTAGCAGCCACTCCCTGCCGCTCCGGTCCTTGGCACCATGAGGCCACTTTCTGTCTCTGTGGACTTTCCTGTAACGGGTTCATACACTGTGTCATCTTGGGTCTGGCATCTCCCACGCTGCGTCAGGGTTCTGAGGCTCATCCATGCAGTAGCAAGCGCCCCGCTTCACCCCTTGCCAAGACCCAGTGACTTTCCCTCAGCAGACGGGCCACAGTCGGGGCGCCATTCATCCACGGACGGACCTTGGGACGGGTGCTTCCAGCTTCTGGCTGCTGCGTACATTCGTGTGCAAGTGTCTGAACAGACTTCCATTCGTCTTGGGTATAGACATCGCTGTGGAGGGGCCGGGTCATTATGGTAACTCTGCATGGACACTTTGGACAGGCTGCCAGGCGGTCTTTCCCAGGGGTTACGCAGTTAATGGCCCTGCCGCGTGTAAAGGCTCCCCTTCTCTGCACGCTTGCCCACACCTTCCACGGCCTGTCTGCCGCTTCCAGCCGCCCAGCGGGCATGGTGGGTCATGAAAGACATCGTGTGTCTTTCCATGGGCTGTTGTGTGTGCCAGGGTCTTGGTCCCATGGCTGCTTCATGGTGAGCAGGACTGAGCTGATTCTGCTGGACTCAGGTCATCATCCGTCGTCTACGCGGGGCCTCCTGCTCTGGCATTTCTGTTGCTCGGAGTCTCACATATGGCAGATGTGGAGCGGCTACCCTAGAGACCCCCCTGGGCTGGGCCCCTGCAGACAAAGCCGGGATGGATGCCACAGGTCACAGGGCATCTCGGCACCATCCTATAAGGAGGGACAGAGCCAAGGAGAAGTTGGGGTGCCTCGTGGCCACAGCACAGTATCCCTAATACCACAAGAAACTCTGGGACTACAATGGGGCTCAGATGGTCTGGCTGAGCCAGGAGGGGGGGGGCCTCTCCCCCCATGCTGCCAGGTCTTGGGAAGCAGGCTGACCATGGGGGGTCAACCCTGGGAAAGGGGCTGGGCCTGCTGGCAGTCCCCTCCTCTATCCTGAGTGGGGTCTGGGTGACCTACAGCACTTCCTATGGCCTGCAGGGCAGCTCACATGGCCTCTATGGCCCTGGGTTCCGGGCAGGTGCAGATAGGGAAGCCACGCTGCCGTAGGCTCCTCTGTGTCCCCTCCGTCCCCTCCACGCTGCCCTGGGCTCCTCTGTGTCCCCTCCAGGCCGTATGTGGCAGCTCTAACCCCTAGCATCTAGGAAACAGGGTCTTCACAAGGTGATTGCAGCAAGGGGTTGGGGTGTCCCCTGCTCCTATCTATGTGCGTAGAGGAAGAGATCAGGACCCAAATGCAGAGGGAGGAGGGTGGTCCTGGGAGGAACCAACCACTGACACCTTGTCCTTGGACCTCTGACCTCCAGAGCTGTGGCAGAAGCCCCCAGTCTGCAGCACTTTGCCGCCGAGTGAGTGCTGGGACAGGGACCCACTACCATCTGACCATCCTGACTGCCATGGGCAGGTCCCTGCCAAGGTGCTTGATCCTGGGAAGGGGAAGCTTATTCACAGGCAGGAGGTGGTGCAGCAGGTGTTTGGGGAGAGCGGGGATGCCGCATGGGCAGCCGCAGTTCCCACCAGCTTGTACGTGGGGCGGCTTTCCCCCAGGCCTCCTCTTCAGGGGGCACAAGAGGAAATAGGAAAACACACACCCAGTGTGGGTGCTGGCTGAAGACTCTCCAAGCCGGAGGAAGAGGGAAGATGCAAACCACTCACAGGGTTGCAGGATGGCAATTAACGCTAATGTGCTCAATAATTTAATTGGACAGGCTGTATTTCATGCTGCACGTCGCTGGCATTTTTACTGGTGTCTCCATGGGTCTGTCCTTGGCACGGACGCGTTCCCGGCCTTTTCCTAACACAGTTCCTGGGCCCTCTGCCCCTCTGCGGACAAGCAGGCATTGCTTCTGTGAGACATGGGAAGTGGGCATCCGTCAGATGCTCTCTGAACAACCATCTTGAGCGAAGAGCAGCTGGGACCCTCCAAATGTGGCCGCTGGTCAGAGTGGGCACCCCACCGAGGGTCCAGCACCCACCTGGACTGGCTCACCCCTCTTCCGCCCTCCAGAGGGAATCCTAACCAACCACCCCAAACCCAGGCTACTTCCTGTCCACTCCTATCTTCTCCACAGTGGCCCCTGTGGTCAGGCAGGTGCGGGGCCTCTGCTGGGCCGTTCTGTCAGCGGTTCCTTAGGCACTTAGCCAGAGGGCCTTCCCTGTGTCGCATTCAAGGCCTGACTGAGCTTCTCACAGCATGGCAGGAGCCCAAAGACCCAGAGGCCCCGGGGAGTCTTCCCTGCCCAAATCCAGAAATCACTTTGGTCTTAGAGCCCACCTAGATTCAAGGTGCTCAAGGGAAAGAACTTGGGAGCCTGCTCTTGAAAGAGCAGGGCTTCCTGGGGCAGACGGATCTCCCTGCCCTGCGCCCACTTCCCCCTGAGGTGGGCGCAAAGCTGCCTGATTTTTGGGAAGGTAGCAGCTCCCAGAAATTCTGCCATAGGTGTCCCAGTTCCTCGTGATGCTGGGTGTTTCTGCCGGGCCAAACAGAGGGGAGGGCAGAGCGCTCTGCAACTGTGCCAGGCCCCCTGGGCAATTCACATGGTGCCCTCCACCAGGGACCCCCGGGCTAGGTGGGGGGCACAAAGGAGCACTGTTCATGAGTGCTGCCCTCCAAGCCCCTGTCCACACCAGTGCTATGTGTGTGTGTGTGTGTGATGAGGGGAGGTGATCTAGGCAGAGACAGAGGCCAGGCCAAGATCTCGAGGTGGACAGTGCATCGGAGCGACCCCAGGCGCCAGATCTGCAGGCTGGGAGGACACGCAGGACCTGGAGTCCCAGAGACTGAAGCAGGAGCCTCCCCACCCCCACGCCCTCCAGACTCAGCCCCAGCTGTCTCTGTGATCTCAGCAGCAGTCATTCAGGAGGTGGTCAGGGTGACCAACACAGGAAACTCTGGGGGACAGAGACAGAGAGAGCAGGATGGGGGTGTGGATCCCGCGCCGGCCAGTTACATCTTTTTTGGCAGGAGGTGGGTGACAGGAGGGGACCCCGAGGTCTCTGCTGACAACAGCTGCTGGTGGGCTCGGGATCTGCCTGCTGAGCCCTAGCAGGTGAGAAGTGCCTCACCTGGCTCCCAGGGTGTTAGGGTGGGCTAAGCGTCCTTCCATGCCAGGTGCAGTTGAGGGCGAGTGCAGGCCCCCGCCCTCCCGCCGGTCACTCAGAACAGGCAGAAATGCTGAGCCTGGGGAAGGTGGAGGGTGCAGGCTTGGCGCTGGCCACGGGCCATCTCCACCCAGCACCCAGCCCCTACTTGCCACCCCACAGGCCACCAGCACAGGAAGGGCGCCCCCTAGACTCCAAAGAGGCTCAGCCCGGGGCCACCGCCCAGGGAGAGGCCAGAGGGCGAAGGGGTCCCGCCCAGGAGGATGTGGTTCCCCTGCCACATGCAGCAACCTCCCGGAGGGCTTCTTTGAAAGTTGGGAGTGTGTTTTGTATTGCAAAGGCCAAAGGGCCATGCCAGCCTTTAATTAAATGCACCTCCTTTAATTAAAGGCCCCATAACACATGAAGGGCATCCACTGAAATGGGATGTGTGACACAGTCATTTCCCTGCTGTTAATTACTAATTAATGAAGCTATTTCAATTAATAGCTTCCCCACCTCATTCCCCCTTTGACAGGCCCGTGCTGGGGCGCATCTGAGAACTAGACCCCGGCTCCCGCACCAGCAGCCACTGTGCTAAATATTCATGCCATCACCTCAGTGCTTTTCAATTAAACATAATAAAATAAATCCCAGTCAAAGTGTCTCCAACATGTCGCTCATCTCTCCTTCAAGTGCCAGAAGAGGGTGTCAGGATGGCCCACCGCAGACCGTCGGGATGGAGCACGGCCTAGGAAGGCCCCTGCACGCCCCCCTGGTTCTGAGAGACGACCCACAGGGAGAAAGCATGTCCAGGAGTCCCTGAGTGGGCAAGCGGGAACCCCCAGGGCACTGAGTTCTACAGTTGAAGGACAAAGCCAGAAACAGAGAGCCAAGGAGGGTGCTCAGAGAGGTGGGGGCATTCCATGTTAATTATGAATCTTAAGTGCCGATTAAAGATACAAGCGAGGGGCCCCTGGGGGGCTCAGTCGATTGAGCATCTGACTCTTGATTTTGGCTGGGGTGGTGGTCTCAGGGTCATGAGACTGAGCCGCCCACTGGGCTCTGCTCTGAGCTTGGAGCCTGCTCCGGGTTCTCCCTCTCCCTCTGCCCCTTCCCGATACCCCCTCCAGTTCGTGCACGCTCTCTCTTAAGAAAGAAATGAGGGAAAAGTGTCCCTTGTGGTGACCAGGAGGGGATGGTTCTGCACCGTGGGTCGGAGATGAAGGGAGGGCCCCCGAGGAGGCAATGTGGACCAGCCCTGGAGGACATCCTGTGGAAACCACTGTCCTGAGTCTAAACTCCCACAGTCCCTGCTGTCTACTTGCTCAGGTGGGAGGACAGCCCGTCTTAAGGAGGCTTGTGCCCCTGAGGACCAGAGTCCCCAGCCTTGGAGAAGAGGTGTGGGGAACGATCCCTAGAGCTCCACTGTCTGGCCAGTTAATGGCAGGGATGGAAATCCCGTGTGCCAGAGTCGCCCCAGCCCCTTCCCACCCCTGCTGCGGTGGCAACCCTCCCACCTACTCTCGCCTGCCCTTGCCACATGGTCCCCTGAACCTGGAACATCCTTTTAACAGTTCCTGCCAATGGAGTCAAGAGCTGGGTACTGAGCAGCCGGAGCCAGAGGGTCCTCGCACGGTGCCAAAGGGACCTCTGGGGACCAGAACTCTGGACAGGCCTTTGCGGGATGCAGCCCGACGGCGCCCTCTGTTGGCCATCTGCGGTGGCAGCAGCCTGGGCCTCCTGAGGCGCCTCCAAGGGCCCATGGCACAGGTGCATGCCCCATTCTGGAATCTGGGGGGCCAGAGCCCCTTCTCTGGGCAGTGGGCGGGGAGCTGGGTTCGGTGTGTGCTGAAGGAGGCAGGCGCAGCTCTACACCCTTGGCCCCTTCCGCCCCTGTCGCCACCTAACCCTGGTTAACCGTTGGGACCTGCAGGAGCCCTTGCCAGGGCAGGGATGTGTTGGAGCCCGCGTGTGGCATCTAGCACATCGCCAGGGCTGCCCTCTGCCCCCTCCCCGGCCTGGCACCCTCCCTGCCGGAGCCATGTCCCCCAGATTCCATGGAGACCTGACCAAAGTCCAACACGGGCCTTGGGAAAGGGTAGGGAGAGGGCACCCAACCCCAGGACGCATTCCAGAGCAGCAAGGGTGGTGCCTGGGCCCCTCTGCTCGGCACCAAACCCGTGTCCCCCAAATCCCACACACCAGTCTCTCTCCTCTGACTTTGAGGAAGTGACCTAAGGGTGACTCAGTGTGGCATTCAGGAGGCCTAGGGCCCTGGTGGACACACATGTGTCTTAGGCTTCCCTTCTGAGCAGACCCACCTTCGCCTCCTGGGTCCCACATTCGTTCAGGGGCTCAAGGTCCGAGACCCTGGAAGACTGAATAACCGTGGGACAGGCCACCTCCTCGCTTGTGCTCTCAAAGCGTGTACAGCCCACTGTGCGTTAGGGACACCCATGTTCGCAGCAGCTGAGAGGTGGAAACAACCCGTGTTCAGACGCAGAGGAATGAAGGCACAAAACATGGCCCACCCACCCAACAGAATAGGGTGCAGCCTGAAAAGGGAAGGGAATTCTGACACTTGTTACTGTGTGGAAGACATTACGCTCCCTGAAATGGGCCTGTCACTGAAGGACGCACACAGCACGAATCCAGTTGTGGAGGGACCCAGAGCTGCGGCATCCACAAGGACAGGACGTGGACAGTGGGCCCTGGCGGCTGCGGCCAAGGCAGGGGAATGTCACTGGAGACAGAGCTTCAGTTGGGGAAGGTGAAAGATTGTGAAACAGTTGGTGGGGACAGCTGTGCTAGGACCCTATTCGGCGTGTGCCTGGCCATAATGGGGAGTTCAGCTTGAGCTTCTGCGGACCTGACCATGCTTGGTGTCACGGGACGGCGGCCACAGGGAGTCTCCTGGGCTGGGCTCCTCTATTGCCTGCCGGGGTCAGGAAAACCACCAACTGAAGACCAGGAGGGCCTTTGTGGTTAAAGTAACATTCCTAGCGCACCTCTGGCCAAAGCCATGGCGGCCAGACTCAACTCTGATAACCAAGAATCTTTCTTTCAGATTCTTCCTGATCCAAAGTGGGGACAGTGGACGAAGAAACAGGGAAAGCTGCCTGCCACCCTTGAGAGTGCATCCGGGCCCTACGGCCTGATTCTGGCGGCACCTGCAGCAGGTGACCCATGGCCAGTGGGCAGCTCAGTCCCCAAGGGCAGAGGAGCACTGCCTGCCTACCCCTTGCTCCCTGTGCTTGGTCGCCTCCACCTGTTTGCAACCTCTGCGAGCTTCCTCAGCAGTGAACCCAACAAAGCTTTCCTCCTACGTGTTTACTCTTTTAAAAAAAGAAAGAATAAGGTGCCTGGTTGGCTCAGTGGGTTAAAGCCTCTGCCTTCAGCTCAGATCATGATCTCAGGGTCCTGGGATCGAGGCCCACATCAGGCTCTCTGCTCAGCAGGGAGCCTGCTTCCTCCTCTCTCTCTGCCTGCCTCTCTGCCTGCTTGTGATCTCTGTCTCTCTCTGTCAAATAAATAAATAAAATCTTTAAAGAAAAGAGTAATAAAATAATAGTCTTCCTTTTCCAGTTTAATAGCCATCATTTAAGTAAGTCTGGGGTGATTTTTTCCACGTTCTTAGTTTTTTTTTTCTACATAAACATCCTGCAGAATCTGTTACTAATTAGAAGGACCATGCAGGTGGGCTCCCTGGTCCCAGGGAGCACCCTGAGCAGGAGAGGGACCCACAATCCCCTTACAGATGGTGTCCGGGGCCACCAGGGAGGCAGAACAGTTCACCAGCGCCAAGGAACCCACAGGGGAGGTGGGGTGAGTCCCCAAAGATGGGCAAAGACATCTAGCCCACAGCCCACCCACAGAACTAGGGGTCTCAACCTGGCTTCTTGGAGAAGCAGCGATGTACAGGGCCTTTATGAGCTGCAGTTCCCACCCAGGGGCAGTTCCCTGGGGACACGTGGTGATGCCAGGAGCCAATGTTCGTTGTCATGCCTGGGGGGTCACCTAGTGATGGGGGCCAGGGGTGCAGCCACAGTAGACAGGACAGCCCCCTCACCCCACAAAGAAGGATCTGGCCCCACGTGCCAAGAAGCAAAGCAGAGCAGGTCTGTGAGGGGGGAGTCCAGGCCGGCAGTGCCCGAGCCCCTGAAGTGATGGGCAACCCTCCCACCATGACGACCACAGGGGCACGTGGATCTACATGGAACAGAGTGTGTGTATAATGACACAGCCACTGCTAAAAATACTAACTCCACTCACCCCTGACAGTCCATGAACCCTAAAGGACAGACACAATCACCTCACTGGGGAAATCAAGGTCCACCCAGGGCTGCCCGGCTCAGCTGAGGCTCGCCCTCCCTCTGCTCACGCATCTGGGGTCAGGAGTGGGAGGCTTGCAAACAGAGCCCATCATGCCAAGGCACAGTCAGGCTGCGGCAGCTAGAGGTCCTCATGGGCGGGGCTCAGGTCCACTCGCTGGGCCTCTCCAAACAGCAGGAAGGTGCATAGCCCCAGGCTGCTGATGACAGCCACCAGGTTGAACACGGACGTCCAGGAGCCTGTGGTCTCGATGAGGTAGCCCCCCAGGCCCACGCCCACAACACCTGCAGGAGATGGGGGCAGACAGGCCGAGCACTCTGGGGCAGTCCCGAGGACAGTGCTGAGAGGGGCAGCTGGTGCTGGGGTTCCAGCAGGGGAGGCTAGGGGCGGCCTGAGGGACAGAGGCAGAACTCAGAGGTCCAAACAGCCTGGCCAAGGGAGGGCGGCTTCAGAGGGTCTCAGAGGGCCAGAAACCTCACAGGCTGCCCAGGAAATTGCCCCGCACAGGGCCCTCTGCACCCCCCTAGGGAATAAACCCTATGATTATCATCCAGGCACTCAACCCCGGGAACCCTGGGCCTCGAGGATTTGACTCGCATCTGTGGATCAAGTGGGGCCTGGAGTACACACCATCAGAAAATTGAACACTGTGGAAAGGGGCTGGGTCCTCTCCCTGCCAGCTCCGCGAGCTGCACCCTCCCCCACCCCACTGGTCTGGCACTGTGGGAGGCTGGATGGCGCCATGCCCCACCCTGCAGGGCTGGGGCGGGGCCACGGGGAGGCCCCTCAGCCGCCTCTCACCTGCCAAGGCCCCAGCTGTGTTGGCCACACCTGTGAATAGGACAGAGGAAGAGAATGAGGACCAGTCACAGGAGGCCTCCCTACCTGGAGACAGTCCCTGGGGGCTCAGGGAGAGGTGAGGCTGGGTGAGTAACACCTGGGTAGGGAACAGCCACTTCCTATTCAAACGGGCCAGAAGTTCTCACCGAACAGAAAGCCGGCACAGGACGGGGCCAGGTCCTGGATGTTGACCGAAATGCCACTGTAGGAAGGAGGAAAGGGGTGACCATGGGATGGCTGCCTCCCCGCTAAGCCCAGGCGAGGCCTGCCCTCCATGCCAGGGCTCAAAACCACACCAGAGGCACAGCCCCACTCCAGCCATCTGTCCAGCCCGCTGCCAGCCCACTGTCCCAGCCCCACCATGACACAGTACAGGAATCCACTCCCAGGATGAAACGAGCAACAGGAAGACGAGCCTGTTCACACGCACACTCATTTGCTGTCTACTAATTTGAAAACCATTAAGTGGCTTATTCCTAAAACAATTTCCAGTGACGTTTTCCTCATCAAATGCGAGCTGCTGAGCACCTCAGGAGGACCACTGAAACAGAGGAAAGGGGCTGGAGGGCGCTCCTCCCCAGCCCCTCCCGGGCATAAATTTAGTCTTTCCAAATGTTGCAGGTCCACACAAGCTTGATACCTGGGGAAATGTGGGCCCCCATGAGTGGCTCTCTCATGGGTGAGTCCTGAGCCAGGTGTCTTCTCCCACGCACCCGGATGCAAGGCAGTGTGGGACAGCTCTGGTGGGAGGGGTGCCCTGCCCTTACCTGTGGTTAAAGGTCTGCAGGCCAATGGATACAGATGCAAAGACCACAGATGTGCAGAAGCTGGAGGTGTGACCCAAACACAGGGCAAAAACGCTGGACAGCCCGAGGCCCATCACCTGCGGGGCAGAGGGTGGGTGGCCGTGCGTGGGTCGTGGTGGACTTCTGGGGTGCCCCGAACAAGGTCAGGGGGAATAGCACCTCCCAGGCCTGCCCCGGGGATGAGTGATGGGAGGCTCCATGATAAGCCAGCCCCACCACTCAGACTGAGAGGGGAATGGGAGAAACCAGGCCCAGACACGTGTGCCAGGGCTCAAGGGCACATAGAACTCACAAACACGGCTGGGAGAAGCGCATCAAGTCAGCCAAGCCAGCCCCCAGCACTGACCCAGGGCACCCTCCACATGCCTCCTGGGTCAGGTGACGAGGTCACACACCTTGGGTCCCAAGAACCAAACAGGGCCCATCCCACCCCCTCTCTACCTGCATGAACTTCCGCACGGTGATGGTCCTGTAACCTGAGCAGAGGGAGACGAGGAGATGGTCCCATCAGCCCATTTGTCCTGAGCCCCTGACAGCCCCTAGTGGGTCCCAGCTGGCACGGCTGCAGGGAGGGAGCAAGGAGGGAAGGGACAGGCCCTGGGCTCAAGCAGGATGTCCCAAGTCGTGCAGAAGGCGTGTGTGCTGGGTGTGAGTGTGCATGGGTATGTGTGCATGTGTGTGTGTGTGAGCACTGTGTTAGTGTGCAAGCGCATGTGCAAGCACGTGAACCCTGTGCTGGGCAGGCACCAAGAGGACCCTCTAGGACATGGTCAAGAAGACACACAGAAGGAAGGCTGCTGGGATGGTCACCAATGTGCTTTCTTCACGTGTCTCCAAATCCTCTCCTCCCACTGTGAGTGGGTAGTACTTTTGTAACTAGGAAAGGACTAACGTCTAAGCGTGTGTGTCTGTGAGCTCCTTGTCCTCGGGGGTGTTCACTGGGGTCTGGGGCTCACACACACAGCCCAGACCAACCTACGACATCGGACCTCACCGCATGGACTTTCCTACTCTGAAGAAGGTCGGGGCTGCGTCCAGACCCAGGGAGGAACACGTCGGTCACAAGACTCAGATCATCACCTGGCACCCCAAACCCCTCAGGGAAACTGAGGCTGGGGGAGGCCAGCTCTGAAGGGATGGGGTCCCCCACTGATGGAGGTCCACAGGGGGCAAGACCCCTTCCCATTCCTGTAGAACCCCCCAGGAGGGGTACCTCCCCCTCCCCAAGTGTGGCAAAGTCGGGCTGGTTCCCAGCGGCCCCTCCCCCAGGGCTCACCCTGATTGATAAGATGGTCAGAGAGAAACCCGCTGAACAGACTGGCGGGAATCGCCACCAGCCAGGGCACCGCGTTGAAGACCCAACCCTGCAGGGAGGACGGAGGCCTCAGAGGGGACAGTTTGCATAGGCAGGTGGCTGTCCACAGCCACTGATGCCCAGGAAGGCTCTCCTCACCCACAGGCTGTGCTCCTGGGCTCGGGGACCTCCTTGGCCCTTGACCCCACTCTGGTGGGGCTCTAGGCACACCAGTGCTGTCACCCTGCAGGCCAAGTCTCTGTCATGGCTCCCCCACAGCATGGCCGGGCTGAGCTAGGTGGGTGGCTGCAGACCCACCAGACGGGGAGGGTAGCCGGCTGGCTGGGGTGGTATAAGCCAAGCTGACCGGCAGGGACACCCCTGTCCATGTCACAACCCCCGCCTGGCCCACCCTCAGAAATGATATCCATAGACTGGCCGCTGAGCAATAGGGGTGCTGCTCGAGGTCCATCCCGGGAATGAAGGCTGTGGCAGTGGCAGGAAGCCACCCTGTCCTCTCCCAGCACGCACCAGGCCCGAGGTGCCAACCCTGAGTTTGGGTGGGGTCATCGCAGGGCCACGCGCCTGCACGGCCAAAGCTGGCATAGAGTCCAGGCCCTGGTCTGCAGCACTCCCTCCCCCCAAGAGCGCCAGGGCGGCCCACCCACCTTGGAGCTGGGGAATGTCTCCTTAAAGAAGGTGGGCAGCCAGGAGAGGAGGATGAAGAAGGAGCATGCGGACGACAGCTGGGAAGCGATGGCTGCCCTGCGGGATGGGGGCCAGGCTCAAGGTCCACGGGCACCCCGCCCCACCCACGGGGAGCCCTTGTGAGCACCGTCCCCCACACCCCCTGCGGGCCTGAGGGCGTGGAGTTCAGGTGCCAGGAGTGGACCCACACCCACGTAGGCCCTGGGGGAGCCCGCGTCGGGGACACGCAAGACCCGCTAGGCTCGAGCGCATCCCGCCACACCCCCACACACTGTGCTCCCAAGGCTCACCAGACGGAAGGCTTTCGGAAAAGCTGTCTCCAGGGAACTTTGGTGTGCCTGGACATTGGCAGGCCCTGCGCCAAGACGCCCAAGGTCAGGATGAGATCTGAGGGAAGCAAGGTGTTTGCACGTGAAAGCTGCTCACCATCAGGGGGCAGCATTGCTTACCGCCTGCCGACTCCTGGAGGAGGCAGCTCCCGGGCCCTGCCTGACCACGTGTGCGCCCAGCCACACCATCCTCCCCGCGAGCAGCCCAGGCTGGCGGCATTTACCTTTGGAGTCCACCCTTGAGTTGACCCTCAGTCCTTCCCCTATCCCCGGATCCCCCAAGCCCTGCTTCCTGCCACCCTCAGACCAGCTGTCCCCGCAAGCATCCTGCGCCTGGCGGGCTACTGTCCCTGTGTCGGCCTGAGAGCGGGTGCTTTCCTCAGGCTCCAGACAGGGCAAGGCCGCAGCTCAGGGTCCCGCGTGCAGCAGATGGTGAGTGGCCACTGGAGGGGATGGACGCCAGACCCCCACCCCTCCGTGGGCAGCTGCGTGGGCTGGTGGTCACCCACCCGGCCACGGTTACCTTTTTCACTCAGCAGGTACCTGTACACGTAACTCGCCCACAGCAGGGTGAGCCCACCCGAGAAGTAGAAGACGCTCGGCCAGCCGCACCAGTCCAAGAGCAGGGAGCCCACGGCCCCCGTCACCAGCGTCCTGGAGGACAAGACAGCGGCATGGCCATGACCCCAGGCTTCACTCAGGCAAGGCAACGCTTCTCAGAAGCCCCTGGCCCCCATGGGGCCTCGCCTCCGGGGAAGCAGGCTCAGAGGGCCCAGTCCGAGCGCATTTTGTGAGGTGTTTTGAGCATTCGGGGAGACTTCTGCATGCGTCGAACCCCAGGGCCCGGCATTGCTTTAATTTCTTGCTTCCCAGCCTTCAAGTGGACCTCCCATGTCGTGGGTCCTTCTAGACTACAAGAGGTGGCAGAGAAGAAGGGCTCAATTGAGACCTCCCAGTTGTCCACTTCATAAGTCAGAGAGGCTGACATTGTCCCATTTCTAAACACAGAAGCAGGAGAGCTGAGCACGATGCCCCGATGCCCGGCAGCTCCCGGAGCCCAGACCCCACCGTGGGGCCGGCCCTCCCGCACATCTGGCCATCTGCGGAGTTCCAGCTGGGACAGTTAAAGAAGCCAGAGGAGGGAGAGGCGGGCCGGGAGGCACGGGGACGCCTCTCCCTGGGCCTCTCAGCCCACAAAACGGGCCCAGGGCCCCAGCTGAGGCAGGATTTCAGGAAAACAGCATGTCCTTCTTCGTGCAAGTTTGCCCCATGCGGCTTATCCAGAATTCCCACTGCGTGGGTGCCCTGCATCTTTATTTGGGTGGCTCCTGGCCCACCCACAGGCACCGCCCAGCCCTCTGATTGTGTGTCTCCATCCTGGGGTCAGTGATGTCAGGAGCCTGAACCCAGGGGCAACGAGGCTCCATCAGCACAGATGCATGGCCCTTCTCCCCAAGCAAGACCTCCATGTGAGAATGCAGGTATCACGTCGGGACCGTGCCCTGGGCCACCCAGTGGACTGCAGCCCCTCTGGCTCCCCCAGCGCAGATGGAAGGAGCCTCAGTGGAGTGGCCACTGCTGCAGCCCACAGGCTACCCCGCAAGGCCACACCACGGCCCAGGTGCCAGGGACAGACGTGCACAGAGAAGTACAGGGATGGCGGGTCTCCTGCAGCCTGGAACCAGCCGCCCGCTTCACCCTGAGCCACAAAAGTGCCCACATGGCCTCTCCCCGCCTAGACCCCATGGGCACACCCTCTGTCCCCGGGGCTCCCTGGGCCAGGACTTACCCAAACTGGGAGCCGGCCCCCACGGTACTGTAGGTGAAGGCTCGCTCACTCTCTCGTACTTTCTGAGACAGCAGGCTGGTCAGTGCCGGGAAGTACACACCTGAAACGAGCAGAGAGCTGCGTCCTCCCAACAGTCAGGGCCCAGGGCCTGCGAGGGGGGCCAGCCAGGGCTGGGAGCCACGCTGGGAAGCTCCCCGGGGCCCGTCGTGATGACTGGAGTTTGGGGTGTCCTTGCTGACCTCACCCCCAAGGACCAGCAGAACTCAGCTAGATTCTCTGCATGGGGGACAACTGCGCTCACGGTCGGGCCACAAGGATGGGCCAAAGTCCTTCGACTTTGGGTCCCAGCTGGGGTCCTACCACTCTCACCCAGACGTACCACCAGCTTCAGTGTCCTGGTGCTGACACCTACGCCCACATCCACACCCACACATATGTCCACACCTGGGCTCACACCCACGTGCATGCCCACGCTTATGCATACACCCACGCTCACACACACACTCACACTCACGCCCACACTCATGCCCACGCTTGTGCCCACGGCACACGTACAGCCCTGGGCAGTCACAGTGCCCCCTGTGACCTTGGCTCGTGCACACCCAGAAGCTCCCCTGCGGGGAGGGTAGAGAAGGGAGCTTGGCCCTCTCTGTGTGTTTCCTTACAACTTCCTGTGAGTCTCCAGTGATTTCAAAATCTGATTTTGATTTTGATTTTGATTCTCAAAATCTGATTTTGGGGTTCCCTTTTCTATTCTTTTCTCTAAAAGCACAAGGAAAAGCTAAGGGGTCAAGGGGAAAGATGGGACTTTGCCTTCCCATCTTCCCATCTCTGCCCTGTCCTCCCGCCCCCACAGAATACCAGTCACCCTGAGTGATGGCTGCCCCTCAAGCCCCCACACTGGGCCACAGACTGGCCTCCCAGGAAGACAGGGACATGGCCTGAGCTGAGGGCCACCTGGCTGGGTGCCCAGAGAGCTGGCTCCTACCCAGAAACCCCGGCCAGTGTCCAACAGCCTGGCCATAAGACCAGCCACAGGCCAGGTGTGGGACGCATGGGGTGAACTCGCAGAGCCGACTGCCTATGAACCAGACTGCAGGGGGGAGGAGAGCTGTGGGTCCTGGGTTCCTTGGCCGGGGGCAGCCTGTGCCCAGCAACACATGGACACTCAGCAAGTTCCTGCCGTGCCAGGGACCAAGCTGGCTGCCGCCATGTCTCTGGTGCAGACTTTTTGGCCGACATTGGAATGTGCCAGACTTGAAAGTGTCTCCAGAGAAGGCACAGCGCTCCAGCGTCAAACCAGCCCTTGAGAGCCACCACGAGCCGCCAGCCGCCAGCAGGGTCCACGCTCCTACTGTCCTGCCCAGGACCGCACAGCCAGGCCGGAGGCTCCAGGGACTTTATCAGTGGCCACACAGAGCCGTGGCTACGCGTCCTCTGATCTAGGGCACAGCGCACACGGGAGCACGTGTGAGGACAGGTATGTGCACACATGTGCCTACACACACACGTGTGGACAACACATGTGTACTCACCCTGCTTTCCCGCAGCTGAGACCAGGGAGGGAAGCTACGAGGCCGCCTTACCTTGGAGCAAGCCTGTGAGAATGCGGGAGAAGGTCATGAAGAGCAGGTGGGCGCTGCTGAGGCGGGCCAGCAGCGGGGTGGCAGCCGTGATGAAGCCCCATGCGAAGGCAGAGAGCAGGATGACCTTCTCGCCACCAATCCTGGAGGGGGACAGGAGGACAGTGACGGGAGCGGTACAGCCAGGCGGGCAGGCAGACCGAGAAGATGCCTCCTGGAGGAACCAAGGCCAGAGTATGCTCAGAGCAGCCCCAGGCTGGGGGCAGCTGCCTGGCCCTCCTTTGCCAAAGAGGCTGATGGTAGGAGCACAGGTCCAGCCTGTCCATCTGTCCCAACAAGCACCCCACTGGGCTGCTGGGGGCTCCTCAGGGTGCTAAGCAGCCCCGGGGGAGCTGTGCACCTGCCGCCTCCCCCAACTGCTTCCCCTGTGGACCTCGGCTCTCTCGGCTGATGTCTTGGTCTGGGGCGGGGGCTGGGGGGGGCAGGTGCGTGTTCATTCTGCAGGAGCCACCAGCCCCAAGGGCGGCCCCAGCCCTGCGTGGGAAACAGCGCTGCTCACCGGTCCCCCAGGTGGCCGCCCACCACCTGCGTCAGGCAGTAGCCCCAGAAGAAGCTGCTGAGCACGATGCCGGCCTCCTTCTTGTTCCAGCCGAAGTCCTGGCTCATGGAGACGGTGCACACAGGCATGCTGACACGGGCACAGTACAGGAGGCACGTGCCCAGCAGCAGTGCTCCCGTCCATGCCTGGCACTCAGGCCTGCAGGACAGAAGGGACTGCGTCAGGCCTGGAGGGGCAGCATGGCCGCCTTCAAGCACCTCTGTCCTCCCATCTGCGGCGGAGACTGGAAACGAGTTGCTTGCAGCCACAGAGGCGGGTAACAGCCAGCCACCGGCAGAAGGGCAGGCCACAGCTGGAGGGTTATACCCTCTAGGACTGGCGGTCAGGACCCAAGCACCCCAGTCCCAAGGAGCTGACAGGTCAGGAAACTGCCCAGGGACCCTGAGGCTGAGGGAGGGCCTCCTACAGGGTGGGAGCAGGACAGTGGGTCCCCAGAGGGTCCCCAGGAAAGTGGTGTCTGCCCAGCAGAGGACCTAAGGGCAGGGGACACAGCGCCATCGGGCAGTTGGCTCTTGGAGAACCTGGGCAGGGCTGAAGCACTCCTGGCTTCCTGGGGAGGTGGGCAGGCAGCTGTCCACAGAGGGATGGTCCTTGAGACTCCTGGCCCATGTTCCGTGACTGTTCCTGAGACCCAGTAAGTCAGAAACTGCCCTGGCCAGGAGGGGATGACAGCCCCATGCACGTAGGACCCCAAATGGGGTCCTGGGGCATCAAAACAAACAACAGAAATCTCAACAAATGATGGGCTTTGGCTCCTAGTGCTGTGTGGACATTTGCTAATGGGACAAAGGCAGGACATGGACAGATGTGGTAGGAGGTGCCTGGGGCATAGGGGACCCCAGACCCTTCAGAGCGACTCTAGAAATCAAGACAGCTCTTGAGTCCAGAGGCAGAGCTGACTTATGAGACTACATAAGAGTCCAGAGATAGAGCTGACTTTTCTGTGATGAGAGAGAGAGGAGCTATGGGCACCATTCGCTGGGGTGGGAGATGGGTGGGGGTGCAGCGGAGGGAGGGGCTGGTGATGTCTCAGGTGGTGGGCATGGCACCGAGGGGCGGGGAAGTAAGGACAGTAGAAAAGCCTGGAAGCAGACTGTTGGGGAGGTCAGGGGTCCAGTCCACACCGGACCTCCCCAGCAGGACACACGGGCAGACAGCTGGCTTCTCGCTGGGGAAAAATGATCTCCAAGGTCTGAGGGCACCTTCTTGCCAGCAGGCAGTGCCCACACCAGGAACCAGATTGATGGGTCTGATAAGATGGGCCAGTTACCCCACAGGCAGGTCCCAACCTGGCACAAGGTCCGCTTCTTGGGGGGAAGAGCTGACCAGCAGCACATCCAGGCTCCCCTCTCCCAGCAGGGTGGATGGCAGACCGTAGGAGCCGTCCTGGGGACTCGTCAGGGGAGTGGGGGTTTGCACCTGCTGTCCGCGGTCTGCACGGCTAGCCCATGGGCAGCTCTGCTTGGGGTTGTGGACCAGCCTCTTGGATCTTGTTTCCTCAATGGAGAAGGGCTCATCCCCATGACATCTGCCACCTTCATGGGTCAGTAGACAGCAGAGTGTCCAGCAAGTTCCTGATGTCCCAACAAGGAGCCATTGTGACTGCCCGGGAGGGAGGCAAGACAACCATGTCCACGTCCTCTGGCCAGCATGTCCACGTGGGACCACGCCCCCTTGCAAACCACTATGTACTTTTCCACAGTCAGGGAGGAGGAGGCACTCTGTATGGCCAGGCCTGCGATGGGACCCTCCCTTCCTGGCCGCCGCCCTCCACAGCTGAGGAGCCGCTGCCCCAGAAGCTGCCCCAGAAGAGGCTGTGGTCCCACCAGCAGACACAGCCGATGCGAGGTTTGCCTCTACCACTAGGGGGGTTTTGGGTGAACGAGTCCAAGTTCCAACAGCCTCACCGTCTGTCCCCCAGCAGACCGGTATCTGTAGGCCAGGTCCCCTCTTGGGCTGGTCTAGGAATTCCAGGTCCAAAGGGCCAGCCAGCTCTTGATGGGGCATGCGGTGTGGTGTAGTAGAGAACTCTGCAGGTGGCAGGACTGGGGTGCCGTCTAGGCCCATCCCTGGGCTGCCTTCCCTCCACATGCATAGGGAAGATGTGGGACCCCAGATTACCCGTTCACTACCCTCTGCACTTACATATGAGTCCAGTGAGAAACAGCGTCCCATGCTAAAAATACACCCACTTGTGTCATTCCAGAAGCCAGACATCAGACCCTGCTTTGGCTGAGGGTGGGGAGGGCGCTCCACTCGGAAAATGCCCAGTGACCCCTCATCATAACACGCCCCCCAACTTCCTGGTTCTTAAAATATTCCTGGAATGTTTCAGAAGCCAAGACAATGGGGCAGAAGGGACAGGTCTCAGTGGCCTCCCCTGCTGGAGATGGCAGCATGGAGGGGTGGACCCGGAAGGCAGCTTACAGCTCTCCCTCTGGGTTAGTTTTCCATCCAGAACCAAAGACCATGAGGTAGTGGCAGGGTAGGGGGGCGGGGGGCGGCCATCTGCACTTGCTCGGGGCCCATCTGACACAGACGCAGGACCCCTGGGCATTGAGACCCATGTGGGCTCAGGCACCCATCTCCTCCGGGGTTCCAAACCTGAAGATGACAGCCCACCATCTCCCTGGTGCTCCTCCCTGGCCTTGACTGTGAGCACCTCTCCCTGGGTGTCCACCCCCAGGTGTCCATCCTGAGGGCAGCAGGCCTATCAGGGAGCAGATACCCCCATGGCCGACTAGGGAGGCACAAAGCAACACAGTCCGAACAGCCTGTCTGAGTCTGGCCAGCTGCTGGCCTCAGCCCACCGGGCTGCTACCCGTGGAGCCCCTGGGAGCATGCCTGCTCCGCAGTATTGCCGTGTCCTCTGGATGCCCCACCCCGGGTGACCCACGTGGGCCCACAACATTCCTGCATCCCCATGCTTGGGCTCTCTGCAAGAATCCGTGTGCCTGCCCAAGGGTGCTAGGCGGACGGCAGGGCGTGGGAACAGAGCTTCCAACATCCCACGACAGAGGGACAGTCCAGAGGTGCCGGCACAAAGGGGCTTTATTTCCTTCTGTGTTCAAAGCCATGGAGGGTCACCCGTGTCCTGCCTGCCCACCTGGCCTCCAAGCACCTCTCCCTGGTGACCCCGAGAGCTTGGCTAGGAAGTCCAGTTAGAAACACTGGAAGGCCAGCTAAGGCTGATCCGCTCAGGAAGGGTGGCCAGTACCTAGATACGGTGCTGCCCCTTGGCCTCCTTATGACCCCAGGACGCCAAGAAAGACCCCTCAGCCTTCAGGCCACCAGTCTGCTCTGAGTCTGTGTGGGCCAGGTGCTGTGTGCTCCCTCCCTGGACCCTGGAGGCCCGTAGGCCCTGAGTTGGTGGGCAGGGTCAGCGAGGCAGGCAAAGAGACTTCCTCTACAGCTGCTGGGGACACAGTACGAGGAAGTCCGGCTGGAGGCGGTGACCTGACCCCAACAGCCGCCCAAGGGCTGGTGTACATGCCAGCCCAGGCTCCTCGATCCCGTGGAGGGCTGCTTGGGAACACAGAGGCTGTGGCAGGATGGGCCAAGCAAGCTTCATCCTGCTCACTTCACCCGGTCCTGAACCTCAGGTCCGTGCCCCCAGTTCAGCAGAATGCTTCCTATGAACCTTCTAGAACCTTCTGCTTCCTGCCAACGGCCCCTGTGCATGAGAAGCATCCACGGCTAAGCAAATGCATGGTCACGTGTCCCCTCGATTCAGAAAAGGGAAATGTGCCTGCGCTGCAGGCCGGGAGGGAACACACAGGTCCAGGGCCACTGACTGCCCCAACCCCAGGGATGCGGCTGAGTGGCGGCAGCCCTGCCTCCTGGGGCCACAAGAGCAGACGTGTGCTGGTCGATGCAGAGGGCACAGCACACTGGCTTCAATAAACTGCCATGCTTTCTGTGACTGACATGACTGCCCCCTGAGGGGTGGGGAGAGCCTCGTCCCAGCGGAGCCCAGCTCCACCCACGACCGCACAGACCCCTCCGGAACTGCTGGCTCACCTGCCAAGGGCCTGGGGGGCTGCAGGTGTCCTTCCTGAGCCAAGCACAGAGGGGAGAAGTGAAGGCAGGGCTGGCCAGAACCGGAGAGGGAAGTTTGCGGAACATGCTGTAGCCCTGGGCCACAACCCTCTGCCCACACAGCTGGGAAGCTTGGGTCAGCACCTCAGTAACCAGGATGGCAGGGAGGGAAGACAAGAGCAAGGCAGGCTGCAGGGCACTCCTGGACCCAGCTGTACCCCAGAGCACAGTGCCCTGTCCTGGCGGGTGCTTGGCAGGGAGACCGAGCCCTTCTCCGCCCTGTTCTCCACACCCTGTCCCGCAGGAAACTTTCAGCCTCTGAGGGCTATTTCACAATGTCAGCCTCTCTCCATCTTCCCCACTAACTTTGTCCTCATCTTGCCCCAGCCTCGGAGGAGTGGGGGGGGCTGCTCCTTAGAGGCTTCCCGCAAGCCTGTGCCCCAGCGCACCTGCAGGGAGCAGGCTCCCCGGCACTTGGAGCTGGAGGTGGACTGGGCTTGGGATCCCTGTGCCCAACTTTGGACCCAGGGTCCAGCTGGCTTGCCTGAGGGGCCATGGTCTACAGAACCAGAGCAAGGGCTGAGGCCGGTGGTCTGGGGACTCCTGAGAGTCCCCACCTTGTTCCTGCTTGCTGTGTCCCTGCCCTGTGGACTTCTGCAGGTGGCAGTGAACGTGGACACAGAATATAAAAAGGAGTGGGCAATCGGCCAGGGCCCCGCCCATGGAGGCCTGTCCATAGCGCATAGCAGGTGGGGGCAGAACTCAGCCCCATACCCCCCGCTGACAGGCTCCCCAGCTGCCCTGTCGGGTGACAGGTCCTACCAGGCAGCCAGCTGTGCCTGTGAGCTCACACGTCACCATCCAGGATGACACCCCCTGCCCCCAGGCAGTTCTCCTGGGATATGCGCAACCCTAGGACCCTGGAGGGCTTGGAGAGGGCTCAAGGGGCACTGGATGGAAGGGAGGAGGATCCTGGATTGGGTCTAGGTAGTGCAGGACCCCAGGTGGAGGGATGGTGGCCTCACCCCCTCCCCAAGCCACTGCTCCCGCTAACCCCCCCACCTTAGCCCCACCTGGACCACTGGGCATCCTCGGACCCGTCCCTGGGGGTGTCCTCCGGTGGCATCAGAGGCGGCCGTCCGTGGGCGCAGGGCACAGCATATCCAGGCTGGGCTCCCGCCCGGCCAACCCACATGGGCAGCACCGCCCAAGGCCACGTGTCAGTCCCAGCAGCGCTTCCGTCTGGCGCTCTGGCGCTCCTACGACGTGTCGCCCCCAGACGGCCACCGAGAAGGGCGGGCGGGTGGGTGGGGCGGAGCCTACCATTCGGTCCCCGCCCCTCGTTCCCCAGCGGCTCTCAGGGCCCACCTCCCGGCTGCTCCTGGGGGCACTGGCGCAGGCAGGAAAGGCATGGGGTTATCTGCCACAGGCTGGACAGACCTGGCTGTGGAGCGGCCAAGCCGGGTGGTCCTGGCCCAGGGCATTTGGACTTTGACTTTGGACACAGGCCTGTGAGTCGGGGGATGGTAGCGGTCCCTCACCCCCTCCCGCCCAGCACCAGGCTGTGCGCATGGGGGACAGTATTCACAGAGTGCAAGGACAGTTTAGAGTCAAGGGCAGCCAATTTTTAAGATGGGTCTTTGGAGGCAGGCTCCAGCCCTGTCACCCTGAGCCAGCCTGTGCTGCATGGCCCCAAAAGGACAGCGTCGCTGCAGCAGGCGGCTGCAGAAGGGGTCAGAGCTCCCCACAAAGACATATTGAGCATCCAGGCTCTGCCAGGGTCCCTGGGGCTCTCAGTCACGTGAGGCTTCTCATGTCCACAGGAAGGACCCAGCCATTATGGACAACGCGTCCAGTGGGACCCAAGAGCAAGGAGTGCAGCTGCACTGCACTTCCCTGCGCTGCTGCCTCCTCACGCCCTTCCCCCCACCTCAGTCCACCCACCTAGCAGCAGCCTGGCCAACCTCCCCAAGGCTTCTCGAAGCCCTTACAAACCTGTAAGAGCCCCACAGCACAGGGACACCCCCCTCCTCACTCCCCAGCCTCAAGGGCTGACTCCCAGCTTCCCCAGCCTATAGAGCCAGCCCTGCTGGGACAGAGGGAACCAGCCAGCTCTCCCCCAGATGCACATGAACAAAGGGAGGGACGAATCCAGCTTTTGAGTAGAATTAATAACGATAGAGGGAAACAAGGGCAAGGCACTCAGTAGGATTTCACTGGAAACCAGAAACATAAACTTTATAACAAATGAATTTAATGCAATATAGGTTCTACATGTGGAATTCTTGAAGGTTCTGGAACAGTTCAGTCTTTTCAAAGTGCTGATGAGTTCACTATTTGAGTCTTGAAAACACTGCTATTCAACATCTGTTTCACACTAAAAATACGCCTGGATGCCCAGAGATTAAACAGGACTTGCTGGGCCCATGAGTCTAGAGCTGCACCGGAGCCCGCACTGCCTCCCCCCCCCCACCCCGTCTGTGTGCTGCCCACCCCTCCAGCCCTCCAGGGCCCCCCCCAGCCAGGGGGTCCTCAATGATCCTCAGGCTTGCTTCCCTTTCAAAAGCCAGTTGGAACAACGCCAGCCATGCAACGCCTCGGTCTGCGCGAGCTGTCTGTCGCCACGTGGCAGGGAGAGAAGTCACCTGAGTCCGGCAGTCCCTGGAGCAGGGCACAGCAGTGGCCTCACCTCCCCGTCCCCGGCTCCAGATGGGAGGCCAACTGCCACAGCACAGCACACCCGCTGGCCTGGGCTGTACCCACAGCCGGGCAGGCGGTCTGCTGTGTGACCTATTCCAAAGTGCAGCCAGTCGGGAGGGGTCGTACAGAAAAAGCCACTGCCCTCAGTTCTCACTCCTGCCAAAGGTTTCAGCTGGAGGTGAGTACAGAGGAGTCCCACAGACATTCTTCTGTACCACGGTCAGAACAGACCCTTCCACCTGGCCTTCCAGCTGGGAGACTTCCCGACCACTCAGAGGAGTATCGGCCCCACCACATGCACGCTGCAACCAGAAAGACCTCTGCCCTGCGGGTGCAGGGACAGAGGACAGGTTCACCCAGACCGCCCCTCCCCCGCACCAAAGCCCGCAGGCAGCTAGAGCTGAGGCCTGGTGTCCTGCAGGGGCCGAGGTGCTCAGGACCCACTGCACAGAGTTTGCATGGCCATGGACATCCAAGGCCCACTCAAACCCTGTCTTTACATCCACGGAAGTCTATCACGAGGACGGGAAAAGCACCTCGATGGCATCTTGGAATTAAGGCACAACATTCAAGACAGGCAGGTCTCACTGCCAGGGACTGTGGTCCCAGCCCAACACCTCAAGACGTCCAGTGTTCCACGTGGGGATGCCTCCAAGAACCCGCACAGCCCTCTGCAGGGAGGGGTGCACTGGCGAGAAGGTGGCCTCAGAGGCCATTGCCACGTGCAGAAGAGTGACAGGAGGCTTCCTCTCCCTTCTCCAATGTCCATAAACCCGTGGGGGCTACAGCCCATGCAGCTACTGCTCCAGCACGGGGCACCTCACTGCCGCACTCACTAGAAGGCACTGGAAAGCGGTCACTCTGAGTCTTTGCCAAGTGTCCCACAACAGCCTTTCACAAGAGGCGCTGACCCCAGCTGGCCGTGGCCCAGGCCCCTTGGGGAGAAGGGCCCCGGAGCTCACTGCAGCAGCCCGTCCACTTTGAATGTCTGGAAAGATTCAGGAGTATTTGTAAAAAATAACTTTCAGGTTAAAATCATGCAGTAGGTCCCAATCTATTTCCTTCACAAAACTGAAAGTTCAGGGCCGCTGCTCCAAAAAAACAGACGATAGACTGCGGACGCTCATACGGCACACAGCTGTGCACCCGCGACCCTGGGAGCCGCTGGTTGGAGGGGACGCAACAGCAGAGCCTCAGGATGGTGGGAGTAAGCTTCCTTCTGCAGGTTCTCACAGATGGCCTTCCAGAGGACTGGGTGTCATACTGAATTCTTTATTCTTACTAGAATATCTTCATGGGGAAAAATACAAAAGACCTTCCAGATAATCCCTCTGAGAAAAACATAAAAAGCTGTACCACGGAATTAAGACTAGGCAGCAAAAGCAATGTACTCTGCATTTTTCAGAAGAGGCTGTGGCGGGCACACGTGGCCTCAGAAGCAAAGTGGACTCGGACTCAGGGGGACACGGAGGCTCATGGCAGGCCACGGTGGGGCACGAGAGTCACACGACCGATGTGGATATCATTTACTCTTAAATCCGAAAAAGCAACACATTTCTGAAACGGAAACATACCCGCTATAAAAACGAGGTGCATGGTGTCAGAATAACATCGCGATGCTGCACAGTGGGGCGCTGAGGTCGGGGCGGCCTGGTCCCTGATGTCCTGCTGTGCATGGCTCGGCATCTCCGGCTGGCAGGCAAGCCGACCGGATGGCTTCGGTCTGGCCTCCTGCTGGTGCTAGGACTCCACGGTAACTCCCAGAAGCAGGTCCTGCCCCATGACCCCAAGGACACCATTGACTTTAACATAAAATGTGTATGATTCTTTCTGAAACCCTCCTCCAAACTAACACTGTCGAAGGAAACAGACCTCATGCTGCCTGACAAAAAATGTCCTTGGGAGGCGTCCTGACTACAGGGACAGCCACCTCCTTGTCCCTGAGGCCTCACACATGAGGTCTTCAGTCCATCCCAAAGACCCGACCCAAAACACATTTGCCTTTTCTAGAACCTTAGAAACCTTAATTCAAATGGCAAGATATGTTAGCTCTCATTGGATCTACAACAATCCCTATGCCTCTTAAAGATCCCAAACTAGGGGTTATTCCTCACACAACTGCATGGTACCAAGAACATAGAATACCAGAATATTCTCAAATTTTATTTATTTCAAGGCACTTTCCACAAGAAAATGTAAAAAGAATAAACTATGTAAAACATCACATTTTAATAAGCACAATGGCAAGATCCAAAAGAGATAAAGAAAAACTGAATTATACTTAAAGTTCATTATCTCAAAATGGCTTAATTTAGTTTGCCTGCTGAAGACACAGAAAGCGCAAAAGGCAACAAACAGGAAAAGCCCGCAAAGCCACTCCTGCTGAAGGAGGCCAAGGACAAAGCAGGAGGTGCGAGGCTGGCCGACAGGAGCCAGGACAATGGGAGCACAGCCGAGGGTCCCCGTCGCATCACACCCAGCCCAGACTGGCGGCAGTGCCCGCTCGTGACGTCACGCGTGGCCCCAACAGGTGAATGCACCCCAGCACTCCATCCTCCAGCTGCTTACTTGCATTTCCTGTGCATGACAAACCCCGTCCGAGGTCCAATGGCTCCCGGGGGCTCCCGCACACAGACCTTCCCTTCACCAAGCATCTCACAGCCTCTCATGTGAAGAACGTCACGGTGATTATATATTAATTATGCAAGTAAATGATCTTATATATACGACTAATAAAAGCTGGCTAGAAGCATGCTGAATTCTCTGGTGCTTTTCAAACACATAGGCTTACCCACACCTCTTCAGTGCTCTTTCTCTTCCAGCTTCTGCTCTATGTGGATGATTAATTACCTGGAGACGAAAACCTTTTGCTCTAACTTATGCTCCAGCCTAAGAGGAAATGGCCCTAAAGAAAGGTGCCATTTAGAGAGGACTGCTGAGACGGTCAGATGGGAAACACGTCTGCTCCCAGGCATCAAGAAGCCCCCCTCCCATCCTTCCTCACAAAACCACAGGGCAGCAGAAGGGCAGTCAGAGGCCAGGACAGCCCCCAGAGCCCACATCGCCTTGCTTCTGCATCACTGACCACCCAGGGCAGCTGACCCTGCCCGAGGCTCCTGCCCACCGGAGAAAACCAGTGCTCCCAGAGTGCAACGGGAGAAGAGCTGACAGACAGCCATTCATGCCGCCACCCAGGTCTGCAGGCACGCAGGGGCTGGGCCCCGCCACCACCCGACTGACAGGAGCAGCCACAAGCCTGCCCAACCTTGACGGACACGAGAACCTGCTCATCGCGATCGGCTGCTGCAGGCACCTCCCTCCATGGAGACCCAGGTGCTAGGCCCTGTCCCGGCACCAAGATCCACCCAGGGAGGATGGAGTCCCAGCTCCCACGAGAGGACGTGTGCTCCTGGGCACTGTCCCCACCACCTCCACAAGACGCGGCTCCAGAACCATGACATACAGAGCCCGTGCCCAGTGGCACCTGCAGTGAGACCACACACACGTGTTCACAACCAAGTCACAAGGGCCCCTGCGTCCCAGCACCTGTGCCGGTGGCAGGACTGGGGAGAGCACAGAATCAGGATGCCTGGGAACTCACAAACACCACAAGACTGCAAGCACACAACGAGCTGCTGTGCTGATAGCCTCCCAAGGCAAGCACTCTCCCGACCCAGGGAGCCCACAGTCAAGGCTCCATCAGCATGGGCACTCCCTCCCGAGCACACAGACCACACCAGGCAGAGGGGTTCTGCGGTCACAGGAGTGAACTGATGCCACTGCAATCACCACCAGGACGTAAGCCCCAAAAGCAAAAGGTCTGAGATGATTAAAACTTTTTAGAGGCCATTTGGTCATTCTTGAGATCAAAGAGAAACCTTTATTTTCAACAAAACTGCCTAGAAGAGAAGGTTCGTTGATCCACTAGGAAAGTATCTCTCACCACAACCAGCACCAAAATATATATTTAAAAAATTAAAAAACACGCAGCCCCACCCCTCACGCACACATCTCCCCAAAAGCCACACAACCCAGACCAAAAGGAAAACAAATCAAACTCAACACCCTCACACAAGAGAAGTCTTTGAATTAGAATTTACAAATTTATATAGTCTTTCCTATGATAAACAAAAATGAAAAACCAAAGGGTAAAAGAAAACTTCTGCACCAAGGCCTGACAAGTCTTAGGAGATCTGAGAAAGTGTATGTTCTGCCTACAAGCTAACAGAAAGCAAACTAACAATCAGTGCTTCTCGCAGATTTGAGTGGGAGACCTCAGTTCCACAATACTCCCTCCTAACTGAGCATTCAGGGCCAGGGCAATCCTTCAGGGTCCGAGGGGCGGGCACGCGGCAGGAGCGCCCCGCGGCCTTCAGAGTGCGCCCCGCCAGCAGTCTGCATCACACTTCCAAAGAGACAGTGTCATGCACTGCAAGTCTTCCAGCACTTACAAGGGCCACTTGTCCCTTTAAAAAAGATGCCAGGTCAAAAAAAAAAAAAAAAAAAAAGAGGAGGAGGGTGGGGAAGCGTTCTCCACTGCAGTAAAAATCTGTCCCAGACGGCTGTCCAGCTGCTCTGAGGAGTCCGGGCTGGGGGAGCATGGGGCCGCCGGCACACACTCTACTTAGGCTCCTCGATCACACCTTTGCTGAGGTCTGTCATTTTGGGATATTTGACTTTCTTCTGGTCCAGCTCATTCTGAGCCCAAAGGAGGAGTTTCAGTAATTTTGCCAGCTTGGGTGTTGACTCACGGTTTTCATAATCTAGGACAGCTTGGTTAACCTCGCTCCACACCTAGAAGATAAACACATCCAATAAAACCACCACATGTGCAGAACACCAGAAACAGGCTGTTACCACGTGCTTTTTATACTTCCTGGAAGCCCTTCTTCCACGACGAGCTTGTTATTTATTTAAGCAAACGTGAAGCCTGGCACCAGGAGACATGCCAATGGATGTTAAATACACATTCCTCACCCAGAAGGTGCACACGGTCCGGTCAGCAACAATTACCTCTGGCCTGGAAGAGCAGTGAAAGGCCAAGAGCCAGGCTTGAGGGGGCAGGGCAAGAGAGAAGACCGAGGGGCGCCTGGGTGGCTCAGTTGGTTAGGCGACTACCTTCAGCTCAGGTCATGATCCCGGAGACCCGGGATCAAGTCCCACATCGGGCTCCCTCCTTGGCAGGAAGCCTACTTCTCCCTCTCTCACTCCCCCTGCTAGTGTTCCCTCTCTGGCTGTGTTTCTCTCAGTCAAATAAATAAAATCTTTAAAAAAAAAGAGAGAGAGAGAAGACCGGGGTGGGGGTGGGGTGACCCATGTTCCACTGGCACTCCCTCTGGCAGGAAAGGGGAGAGTCACGGGCCATATCAGAGGGACTGCTACACACATACTAGTGAGGACATGAAGAGGATGACACACAAAGATGGGATTGGAAATAAAAATGTTTAGGACACCTGTTTCTTTCTTTCTTTTTTTTTTAAAGGTTTTATTTATTTGACAGAGACACAGCGAGAGAGGGAACACAAGCAGGGGGAGTGGGGGAGGGAGAAGCAGGCTTCTTGCCGGTCAGGGAGCCCGATGGCAGGCTAAATTCCAGGACCCTGGGATCATGACCTGAGCCAAAGGCAGATGCTTAACCGACTGAGCCACCCAGGTGCCCCCAGGACACCTATTTCTAAGTCTTCAAACAAAGAGAAAGGTTAAGATAAAAGAGAAGATGACAAAGATGTCTGAAAATCGTGTAAGAAGTCACAGCACTCCATTCCTGGCCTCACAGTGAAAGATCCCGCACTGGGGAAGACTCGACGCTGTCATGACCATCACATGCCCGGAGATCGCCAGGCTGTGGTTTCTGAGCCCCACCCAGAAGGCCCACAGAGGGGAAGGAGGACCCCGTCGGTGGGCTTACCTTTTGCCTCTGCATCATGTGAAGCAGATCTCCGAATGGTGACTCTTCAGGGTTGTCAAAGGCCAGCAGAGCGAGGGTGCGCTCCATCTCCGTCAGGCACTCCCTGCTCTCCTCACCCTGCTCTGCCAGCTGCGTCTGCGCAAACTCCAGCGCCGCTTCAGTCTCCCGCTGGCGGATCAGCTCAATGAGGTGCTGTTGCTGGTCGGCAAAGGCAGACAGGCTTATACGCCCACGCCTGGCATGCAACGCCTGGTGGCATGGCGCTAGTTTCTAGTCAAAGGACATCTTAAAGGACAACTAAAAGCACAATCCTAGCATCCCTGAATTATTAAAATAGCATTTTTTAAAAATTTAGGTATTTGAGAGAGAGAGAAAACATCCAAAGGTGCGGGGGGGAGGGAGGCAGAGGGAGAAGAGAGGAGCAAGAAGAGCCCAGCCTGCAGAGCCCAGCTTCTCGACCCCGAGATCACGACCTGAGCCATAATCAAGGGTTGGGTGACCCTAAATCAGCATCTTTAAAGCAAGAAACAGCTTCTGAAATACTAAAGAGCTAACTGAAACCCCTTCCCCGTGCAAACTAAAACAATTCACTGTTAGAGCAAAGAAGCCTTGTGACATCTGAAATCGTGTGCAACCCTGCGGCGCATCCACAAGCCGGCCGGCCCTCAGCAGGGGCTCACCTGCAGATGGAAGTAAAGATACCGGTTCGTGTCCAGGAGCTCCGGGTGCAGGCTGTTGATGAGCGCGATAGCCTCCTGGATCTGGCCTTTCAGGACCATCTCACGGATTTTGATCCGCTCGTCAAGTGTTTCTAGATCCACACTAGGTTCAATCCCGGATTCCATTCGAAACTTCTCTGCTGCTTCCTTAAAGCCCTCTGAAAATGACAACCATCTTCAGTGCTCAGAAAGCTAGCGAGACACAAACACACAGCATTTTTATCCCTAGAAAGTCCATTCACCTCAAATCAATAACCTTCAATGTGACCCATTACTTTCTTAGGGATCTGGTATCAACATCTCTGTGACTTACTAGGTAAGCCCCATACAAAAGTAAAAAGAACGAACTTCACTCCTTCCCATCCCATTCAAAACACCTCTTACCTACAGCTGGGGGTGAAAACGAATGCCACGAAGTCCAGTACACACCAGCTATGCCTTCAGAGACTGCAGGGACCCGGACACTCCTGCCTTTGTGAGCCCATAGTTCTCTTCAACATCCAAGCAGTGTGTGTGCTCTCCTCCCACCACCCCCACCCTCCCCCCACAGGCAGATGCTTCCTCATCACTTTTCAAACCAAGGCTAATTTGGGGGAGGGGAGTACCTGTATAATGGGAAGGAGATTTTCTGATTCCCCCAACTGGATTTTCTGATCATGTACAGAATTACCCTTTTCCTTCACGGTACCAAGAGGAACTGTTAGTTACAGACCCCATTTGTTTCTGTATGCTTCTGCCCTTCTCCCTTTTTCTTTTGAATTAGGAGCACCTTCTAAAAACAGTCCGGTCTACGGGCGCGTGGGTGGTTCAGTCATTAAGCAACTGCCTTTGGCTGGGGTACTGATCCTGGAGAGTCGGGATCGAGCCCCGCATCAGGCTCCCTGCTCAGCAGAAAGCCTGTTTCTCCCTCTCTCACTCCTCCTGCTTGTGTTCCCCCTCTAGCTGTGTTTCTCTCTGTCAAATAAATAAAATCTTAATAAATAAATAAATATATACATACATACATACATACAGTCTGGTCTAATTTATCAGACTGGCCACAAGAGATCAGTTACTTGGAACTTCAGGACATTCTTAATTACCTTGATTAACTATAAAAATGTCAACGGTCAAAGAACAGGTTTTTGCTTTAGAGCTCAGACACCTGGAATAACAATCTCATCTCCAGAAGACCTTTTCTTTACTACAGTAATCCACGAATTTATTAAATTAGCATGGTGTTTTCTCACAATGCCCAAACACAACCTAACTTTACCAAGGAACTTCAACGGTAGAGTTGTGTGTAGAGAAAGGCAGAGTTTGGGGGCACCTGGGTGGCTCAGTTGGTTAAGCAACTGCCTTCGGCTCA
This sequence comes from Spilogale gracilis, assembly GCA_004023965.1. NCBI lineage: Eukaryota > Metazoa > Chordata > Mammalia > Carnivora > Mephitidae > Spilogale > Spilogale gracilis. The sequence continues at coordinate 97,261 of PITA01003474.1, read as the reverse complement.
GGTCATAATCCTGGAGACCCGGGATCAGGCCCCACATTGGACTCCCTGCTTGGCAGGAAGCCTGCTTCTGCCTCTCTCACTCCCCCTACTTGTGTTCCCTCTCTCTCTGTGTTTCTCTGTCAAATAAATACAATCTTTAAAAGAAAAAAGAGAAAGGCAGAGTTTTGTTCAACAGGCAGTGTCCTTACTGCGAGCCATTACCTGTGACCAAGTAGTTCATAATGAGGCGGTTCATGTCTGCTCGCTGGACATGCAAGTTGTTGAGTTTCTCCATCCACTCATCTTTCGTGATTTCATCTGGTTTTTCTGCATAACTCATTCTGACTTATTTCTACAAGACAAAACATTTTAAAGATTAGTGAAGATCACGGGAACAAAAGATGCATAATAGGAAATTCACTCAGTGGCACTGCACTAGGGCTAGAGAGTGACAGAAGGTGGCTACACTTGTGAGCACAGCACAACCCAGTTGTCAAATCCCGACGCTGTACACAAGAAATAAACCTAACACTGAGTCTCAACTATACTTCACTTAAAAAAAAGAGTTTTTAAGAATTCTATGATAACTGGGATTGTTTCAGAGATAAACACAGTGACGTGGTATGAACTGATAGAGAAGATATCAACTGGAGAACAGCAAGTGCAAAGGGCCTGACGCCCAAAGGCAGCTTAGTGACCAGAAAGAAGGCTGGGAGGTTAGGACACAGGATGTGCACAAGGAAGAGCCAAGAGCCTCCAAACTGCCAGGTCAAGAGGTGGAGAACATCATACTGAGTAAGGCCTTACACGCTGAGAGAGGAATTCAGATCACGTCTCTTCTAGGCACAGAGGGAAGCTGCGAGGTACAGGAGCTAAGGAAGCGTGCGCCCTGACACAGTACCCACAAGAGGTCTGCCGCCTGGCACTCAGCGGACCAAAACTAAGGACTGTGACAACACAGCTGCTGACAGAGAATTCCCTGGAAGTCTGTGACGCTGCTGCAGAGCAGACTGCAACTGCACAGGTACCTGGCCCTCTCAGCAGAGCTGGCGCGTGCTCCTCACAGCCCAGCAATCCTACCACGAGGCTGAGACCCTCAACACACACCACTGAGTATCAGACACGCAAGACCCCACTCACAGAAACGCTGCTCAAAGAGGCAAAAATACACAAGCCCCCCACCTAGTGTTCTCACAAAAGCAGTGCGAACAGACGGTGGTTCACAAAACAGTCCCAGGCCCAAAACCCTGGGGCAGGTATGTTTTGAAATTAAAAATTTGCGGATAAAAGCCTATACAGCACAACTGTATAAAGCCTATACAGCACAACTCACCCACACCACGTAACACCTGCACTACCATATGGGCAGCATCCCACGCGAAACACTATTCCTTTGGGGAAAGGTCTGAGTACCCACACTGAGTGAAACAGAAGTTATTAAAAGCTTTCACCAAGCTAGACTTTTGCCATCAAATAGTTCAAAAAAACAAAACACGCACAAAAACTTTTGGTTTTCAGAGCTCTTTGGATTTTAGGATTGCTGAGAAAGGATTATGATCGTGTAGTCACAAAAGAGAATTTAATGAAATAGTTAAACTATGAACATGGCCACACGGATGACTCTTACAAACCAGCTGGATAAATAAAGTGACTTGCAGCAGAGGCCCAAGTGTGGCAGACTTTTGTAAAGCACAAGAACAACAGCAATAAATTCAAACGTGCAGTGTTTAGTTTTTTAAGTAAAGACATGATCCTCAGGAGGTAGTTATCGCAGGAAGGCAGGGCAGACAGGTGCATGCCCTGGGAGCACCAGCTGCTGGGCTCTTAAGATGGGTGGTGAGCCCACCACTACCCACTACTTCCTGTTCTTTGTATGTAACCTGTAAATTGTGGACAGAACTTCATGCCAGCAAAGTACATGCTAAATTGCTTTGCTAAATTAAAAACTTCAGGGGTGGAAGAGGGATGGTGAGCGCCAAGCAGGAAAGGCAACAAGGAGCCACCATCGAGAGCACTGCCAGGAAAGTCAGAGACAGAAGGTGACGGTTCTGTGGATGCAAGTCAATGCCCGCCCTTGCTGCTGGACTGAACCTAGAGTGAAGAAGGAAAACCAAACAAACCACAAAACAGGAGCCCCTGAGGCCGACTGAAGCTTTCAAGGCTGAGACCTTGGAGGACAAGACCACGGACTAAGAGAAAGACTTGAATAGAGGAACAGGTTAGAGGAGTAGGGCAAGTTTGGGCTGACTCTCAGACACACAGCTGGAAAGTCAAGCAGGCACCTGGATTACAGGTCCCCAGCTCAGTGCTGGAAACATTAATTAGGGAGACGTTGGAGGCCGGGAATTGGGCAAAGATCCGGGGTGAGAGCAGAGGTAGGGCAGCAAGGGCTCAAGACAAAGCCCTCAAGTGCGCAGGGGAGCCGACACTCAGCAGCAAAGAGGAAGGCGGCAGGTGAGACTGACCGAGATGCTACCGCGCACAGACGCCCATGTCCCGCGGCTCCCGGCAGGTGCACACGTCACTCAGACCACACTGCTTTTCCTGGACAAGTCAAGGGAACCCGGGGCAAACACCGCGCCTCCCACTCGGCCTCCCTGGGGCAATCCGCCGTCACACCGGGACCACTGCGGGCAGCGAGAGCTACTCGGGAAAGCCACGAGCCGCTGCACTTGGTGCAGGCAGCCCTCGGCGGCTACAGCGCACACGCACGAGCAACCCTCCCAAGCGGCTTCCCCAGCAGCGGCACAACGTCCTCACCCGTTCAGGGTCTGCTCCGACGCGCTGTCCTAAAACTTGCTCTCTTCGCGGGCGCTCCGGGGCGGGCTTTCACGGGATCATCGGTATTCCAGCGGCCGACGCCCTCCGAACGCCGGAGCCTACGCCTGAAGCGTGCTTCCTTTAAGAACAAGCACCGAATCACAGAGATCACAGGAGTCTCTCCAGTCGGGAGAAAGCGGCAGCGTGCCGTGCAGCCCACCAGGCCCCGGGTCGGCCACCTGCTCAGCCCGCGGCCCCGGCGGACCCCCGCGCCGGCGCCCTCCCGGCCCCCTCCGCCGCCCCGCCCCCGCCGGGCCCCCGCCCAGCCCCACCCCGGCCCGCCGCGCTCCCACGGGGAAGCTCGACCCGGCCGCTTGGGTGCGCCGCGGCCATCTTACCGTGCGGATCCCGCCTCCCGCGCTGCGCGGTCTCCGCCGCCGCTCGGAGGGCCGGGTCGAGCCGGGAGGGCGGCGAGGCGCGGGGGACGGGAGGCGGAGGCCGGAGCCGCGGCGGAGGCGGGGGCGGGGGCGGGGGCGGGGAACGGGATGGCAGACGCACCGACGGCCGCCCCTTCAGGGACCTCCCGCGAGATCGCGAGAGCGCAGGGGGCAGGGTGGGGCGGCCGCCCGGAAGCGCGGGACTCCAGCTTCCGTCCTTGCGCAGAACTGCGCTCGCGGCGCCCTCGCTGTACGGGTTGGCGCGAGAGTCAAAAGGCGTCGGCCGACCCTGGGCAAGATGGCCGCCGTCGAGGTGTCGTTGTCGGGAACTTCGCGCTGCGATGGCGACATCTAGACTGAGTCGGAGGTGAAGGTCCCAGCTTCCTTTCCGTCATCTGTGTGAGCTCGGAGGGCAGGGGCGGGGCTGCAGGCTCCGGTGCTGCGCGCTGCCCCGAGGCGGGGGGTCCCTCCCCAGTGGGTGCCGGCGTTCGCGCGGGCCTGCGGGAGGCGGCGGAGCGCGCCGGGAGGGAGCTCTCCGCGCCGTCGGTTGAGGGGCTGCGGAGCTGTGGGGCTGGCCCGCCCGTGATTCTAATGAATCAACAGAAACGGGCCCGCCGTCAGGGAGCATGCCGCCCGGGGCGCGGTGATCCGCCGGCCACGCCAGGTCGGGCCACGGCTGCGGGCGGGCGGGAAGGTGGCGGCTGCCGGGCCGACTCGGGGGCAGGAGTGCAGCGGGGCGCCGGGCCAGAGGAAAGCCTGACGTTGTCCTCACTCAGAAGTCGGGGTGCGGTGGTGTAGTGGGTTTGCTCCCACGTGAGCTGAAGAAGGCGAGAGTGGGGCCGGACGGCCCGCGGAGAGCAGCGCGGCTTGTCGGGTCCGTTTGACACCCGACACTGGTTGGGGCTCTTTCCGGAGCGAGATCTGAGCCTGCGGGTCCAAAGTTCTGACATGAGGCAGTCTAAGACCCGTGGGGACTGCGTACCCGTAATTACAGCCTCTGTAACGACTTGATCCTGTGTACCATTCAGCCGTCGGCTCTAGTGGGCGGAGGGGGGAGCATGTTGAAAAGTCGTCCCAAAGGTCCACACGCAAAGGTTCCAAGGGCAGTGCCCTCAGGAGATAGAATATTCCGACCCTAGAAAGCTTCTGCCGTGCCTTCCTGTGGGTCACAGGTGCACGGGCCTACTGGCCCGAGTCGACCAGATTCCACCCCCTGATTCCCAGGTAGAAACCCTGGCTGCCTTTGTCGTCGGCAGCACTCCCCGAGAACGGGGAGGGCACCGTCTCTGCCCCTGGGATTGCCCCGCCCAGGGTCCCTGCACACTGTTCCCAGGAAGCCCACCCAGCCCGTCAGAATGACCCCGCCTCCAGCCCGGCCTCTTCACACCCTTCCCAGAATCCCTGACGGCCTGTTCCAAGTGGGCACAGCCAGAGAGCCTCTGCACGCCAGCCGTCTGGCTGGGGTCTCACTGGGCTCTCCAGCTGGGCCTCCTCTCCCGGCTAACTGCGCAGAATGGGGAGGCATTCCCTTAACAACCCCTTGTATTCGCAAGGAACCATGTGTAGCAGTTAGCCAGGCGTTTTTGGTCTCGGAGGCCTGATAATGTGTCACGTTTCAGCACAAATAGTGTGAGCTTCACGGAAGCTGAAACCTGTAGTAGGTTGTAGGAGTTCGGTCGGTATTTGTTGAGAAGTGAGTGACTGATGATGAGGACCTTCCCTACAATCAGCTTTGGCAGATGTGGACGAAGGGAGACCGTCACTGAGGAGAGAATAGGAGCGGTTCTCGGTGACTGAACTCCTGGATTGAATGGCGCTTGGATGTGTGGGCTGGTTGACAAGGTTGATGGTGGTGACACCAGCCAAGAAGAGCCATCCTGATGAGCAGGGGGCTGGATGTGGGAGGAGAGACGGGGACTTGGAGGTGCCTGTGGGGGCACGCTGCAGGCTCAAGGGAGTGACAAGGGTTGCAGTGACACTTTTACAGTGACACTGTGTGACCTTTGAAAAACACATTTAGAGAAAGGTGGAAAGGAGGAGCAGAGAAGTTCAGAATTCACAAGGATGGCAACAAATGGCTGTTATGCAGAGAAGTTGTTTGTTCAGTCAGCAAAGAGGCTTGACGGGGACCAGGGGGTTTAGCAGCCATAGGGTGGGGAGTTTTAGCAGATGTAGATGAGCGGAGGCCGCCCTGTGGTCACACTCAACAGGTATGGTGATGGAGCAAGGAGTTCCAGGACACAACGGGAATGAGAACGGTGGCAGTGACTTGAGGGTGAATAGGGTGAGGGGGACATGGATATGTTTAGTACTTTCAGAAGCAGCAGATGTGGAGAGCACAGAGCCGGTGAGGTCAGTCCCATTAAACACTGAGGAGAAAGCATTTGTTGGCTGAGGGGAGGGTGAATCTCCAGGCTTCTGGCTGGTGTGTGGGGGTTTACAGGGGGACCAGTGCTGAGCGAACACCCAGGAAAGGGGGCCACATTGCAAGAGGCTCTCAGAAGTCAGGAACTCATTTTGCACACATGAGGTTTTGAGGTACATTTGAGGCATCAGGTGGGATGTTAGGGGAACAGGTGAGTGGACGGACCCAGATCTGGGCAGAGGTAAAGATGAACACATCCAGGAGTGAGCTCCTGTGTGGAGAGCGTATGGAAGGAAGACATAGGCCCACCTGGGTCGGAGCCCTGAACACCCCATGCCGCTAGGAATCTGGGGCTGTGGGGAAGCCTGAGGCAGTGACTGTGTGGATAGGAAAGAGACGGGTCTGTGGAAGAGGAGCTGCCCAGTGGCCAGAGCCTCTCCAAGTCTGGGTGAAGAGTTTCATTTTAATAGATTAGCAGTTCTTCAGAGAGAAGCCTTAAAAGTTTATTAGTTTTTTATTTTCTGGGCTTTTTTTTTTTTTAAGATTTTATTTATTTATTTGACAGAGAGAAGCACAATGAGAGAGGGAACACAAGCAGGGGGAGTGAAAGAGGGAGAAGCAGGCTTCCCGCCAAGCAGGGAGCCTGAAATGGGGCTCGATCCTGGGACTCTGGGATCATGACCTGATCATGACACCTAATGATGGAGCCACCCAGGTGCCCCAAAAGTTTATTAGTTTTAAAAGAGCTTTAAAGCAGCTTTAAAAAGGAAAAAGTATTTGGGGAATAAAACACACAGTGCTCCCTTTACTGAAATCCTAGACTGGTCACTAACCAGGCTGCAGGCTGTGTTTTACAGAATAGCAGCATTTCGATGGATGCTTTTCTCTTATTCTCAAAACCTAAAAGCATAAAATCAAGCCCCTATGTACTGGAGACCCCGCTTTCAGAGAGATTTGGCTGAAACAGACCTAATTCTTCAGGATAATGCATAAACAGATCCGTTGTTGCTGCTCAAAGGCATTGCCACACGAGGCAGTCGGCACCACACCGTCACCGGCCTTAGCTTTGGCTTTTCTCAATGTGTTCTGTTTCTTTCACAAAGGTGTTGAGAGTCGGGAAGAGTTGTAGGATTGATTAGTTCTGCTGCACACATTCAGGTGCCAGGTGTCTTCGCTGAATTCTAAGACTTGGGGACCATGTTTAATGGGGTTTTTGATGTGGCCCCTGTGCCCCTCACCTGAGTGTATTTCTCTTTCAAGACTGTCACATCAAATGGGATAGCACTGGTTCTGAGTGTCTTTGCGGGGGTAACAGCAAGAGTAGGTATTTCCTCGCACTGCGGTAACAGGAGCCATGTGCAGCACGGTGCTTCCTGAAGCAGCCAGGCCTGTGGGCCCCTCGTCCTGCCCCTGCACATCCCGCGGGCCCGGCGGGGGGGGCTGTTCACACACTCTCCACTTGGAATTCCACTGCAGCCTTCAGACCTCGCCGTCAGAGCACACACACGTACATGCGCAGACACGTCCGCTACTTAACGTGCGTCCTTAGTCTGTGCCTCCGATGGGTCCCGCGTCTGCCGCCACACAAGCCGCTACCAGCTCATGATCAGGTTCCTGATTGGGTGGGGAGGGGCAATAAGAAGAGATTTTCCCAATTGATATCCACATTTTCTCTTTATAAACCACACATGTAAAATTTTGGTTTTCGGTTTTTTGACTTTAAAATTCTCTTATATGCTTCAGATGCCTGCTTTCTGTTGGAATGACAGGAACTTTTGTATGTCTGATAGACTCCCAAGATTTTTCATTTCTCTGTGCATCCATGCAAGGCAACATCTTGGCCTCCCACCTCCCTGGACAGATTTGGGAGATGTTGCTTCTCCTTGAATCTCTTACATTTTAGCAGCAGTTGGTTCGATTTGTAACTCAAAAATAGCTGTGGTGTTGGAAGGGTAATTTATGTGTATTGATGTCAAAGTTCGGAATAAAACTCTGGGTGTGCTTTTGAAATCTCTGATGGCTGAGTCTCTGGTACTCTTGTTGGCATTTCCTCCAAATGCCCTTGCTTACCTTCAGCACTTCGGTTTCACAAGCCAGTTGAGAGGAGGAATTAATTCAAACAGTATTTCTGTTCTGCACAAATCCAGAAAGCCACCGGTAGACCGGAGTTTAAGTAGTCTCTTTCACTTTTTAAGTGGCTTAATTTTGGAAACAAATCTCTTCAATTAGAGCCTGTACACCTGTAGGCAGAGCCCTGCTCCTAAAGGGCCCACCAGGCCTGGGGTGGCGGCAACAGACTGGTACCCTGAGACTTGCTGGTGGTGATGACCAGCCTCTCTCACCGCCCCCTTCTCCTGTGTTACACACTCTGTGTGATGAGTCCCTTAGCCTATGTAGGCACAACCGCTTTACTCTTAAACTGCTTTTCTGTGGAAATCTTGGGACAGCCATTGCCTTGTCTGGCATTTTTTATTGGATGGATTCCTTTAGAGACTTCCAAAGGAACGCAACCAGAAAGGAAACAGTTCTCATGCTTCGCACTGATTAAAACACTGATTTCTTCTGAAGTCGACTTTTTTTTTCGCTGAACTCACAGCACCATGCCTCAGAGTTAACAGGCACCATCCTGAAGAGAGTCATGAGCATCGTTGTATATGAACACACACCACTACTCAGGCAACAGAGCTAGGGTTTTATCATAGCAGAGGAGATAAAAATACTTGATCCTGTTTTTCTGTTGGAGGACCTCTGGACAAGGGCAGGAGGACCGAGGAGAGCATGTCTGCATCAGCACCTGCTCTCATATACAGTTCTTTATACCTGGATTTAGATATTGTCCCAAGTCCCTGTCCTTGTCATCCCTACAAGCACCACCTGATGCTTCCCCAACCCCCAACCCCCCCCTCTCAATTTCAGTCTCATCTTGCAGAGCTATTGCTGCTAGTTTTGCTTCCATTAAAGATCCTGAGTGGGGTTCCTGGTTCCAGCTTCTTTTTTTAAGAAAGAATTTATTTCTTATTTATTAGGCTGTAGTATTATCTTTTTTTAAGATTTTATTTATTTATTTGACAGAGGGAAACACAGCTGGAGAGGCAACAAGCAGGGGGAGTGAGAGAGGGAGAAGCAGGCTTCCCCGGGGAGCAGGGAGCCCAATGCAGGGCTGGATCCTGGGTCTCCAGGATCATGACCTGAGCCGAAGGCAGTCGCTTAAGGACTGAGTCTCCCAGGCGTCTTCCTGGTTCCAGCTTCTGATCAGGGAGGCCTCCTGTGGTCTTCTCCTCCCCCAGCAAATGAGCCCCGTTTTACAGACAGCTGACCCAGGGTCACACTGCTTGTTTCAGCTGCTGTGCCCTCACCACTGCCAAACTGGCTTTGTCTAAACTCCCTGCCCCCGTATCTGGCGGCAAACTTGAAGACACAGACATGATGGAAGAATGGACACCGCATTCCAGCCAGATTCCAGAACGGTGGTCCTAACGGAATCACAGCAGCAGAAACAAACTGCGTTGTATTCTTTGGGAGAAAACCGACGGGCTCTGCCAGAAACGAGCAGGTCTGGGGAGCTCTAGGGGTGTTCATTAGAAGGTACAGCTGCCGGTGGGCGGTGGGTTCTCGAACACCGCAGCATCGGGATGCCTCTTCGCGGTCAGCTGCGCGGCGGGTTTGCACACAGCGCACCTTGCCGCTCTTTGACAAGAGCCAAGGGCTTTCTGCTTGTGAGGGCCCTGCAAACGGGCCTGTAGAGGCACCGGCGTCACGGGGGCCACAGCCCGCAGCCGAGCGGCTCCTGCTCTCGGGGCCGAGGCGTGCGGCGCGCAGAGTGCCCCGCGGCGGCAGGTGCTTCCTCTCCGCGGTCTTTCTGTGGAGTCCCTGGGGACGGGCCGATGCTGGCGCACCGAGTGAAGAACATCCAGGTGGAGGGCAGGGCCTCGGTCAGACCCCGTTTTCCCTTTCTGGACAGTGACCGTCTCCCTTCTCGCAGGCCCTGCGGAGCGGTCGTGCGTGCGGGGAGGCAACAAGGGGAGCCGGCGTGCTGCGCTGCGAGTCCAGCAGAAACTTGAGAGCGCAGCCGGTGGCGGGGGAACGCTGCTCCTGCCCCTTTTTCTCGTCCCCGCCCCCTCGCCACAAAACCGCCCGGGGCCAGTGGGCGCTTCCCCAGAGGGCGGGTAGGCCTGAGGCTCGCGGCGGCTTGGGATTCCCGCGGCGCAGGGCGCAGGCGCGCGGGCGGGGCGGAGGCCTCCTTCCGCCGGGGGGCGCTGCTCAAGGCGCGGCCGGCCCTTCTGGCCCCACGTCTCGGTGCCCGGCGCCGACCCCGCCCTCCCGCCCACTCCGCGGAGCTCCGAGGAAATGGCTGCGGGACCCCAGAGGCCTGCGAGCTGCGGTGAGTGGCGTCCCGGCCGCCGGGCAGGAGGGGCCGGCCGCCGCGAGGCCGCACTCGGGGGCGAGTGGGGGGCGACGGCGGTGGTGCGGGAGCCCGGCCCGCCGAGAGCCGCGGTATCCGCGCCGGCCCTCGCCGCGCTCCCGCGGAGGAGAGAAGATGGCGGCGGCCGCGGGGAGGGCGGGAAGGGCGAGACGGAGAGGGGGCGGTGAGGGGAGCCGCGGGAGGGAGGGGGAAGGCAGGAGGGGAGCGGGGCTGGGGGAGAAGGGCCGCGCGGGGGGAGGTCGCCTCTCCCGGCGACTCCGAGGCCTCTGGCGCGTGTGGGCACCTGCTTGGGGCCGGCGCGGCCAGAGCAGGGTGTCTGCTGGCGGGCTGGTCGCGAGGTGAACGGACTAACGGGCACAGCAGCCCCCTGGCGCCCGCCGGTCCGGAGCGGCGGTGCGGAGGCCGTGCAGCCCGGGACAAGGCGGCTGCTGTTTCCTCGGAGTTTCCGGTCTTTCCGGTGGCTTAGGCACAAGGGGTTTTATTCCGAGAAATTGTAACTGGTTGGAGTGAATTTTCTGTTTTCTATTTCATGTTTTTCAACTCGGTTAGTTCTGGAGACCTTTAAGGATGGGAAGTTTCGTTCTAGGATCTTATCTAGAGCGTGGGTACTCTTCACTTTCATTTAACTGGATGAGTTTGATTTTTAGCCGACTACTCTCAAAAAGGATGACGTTAGGATAGGTGTGTGATACTTGGTGCTGTAAGAAGCAAGGAGGGATTTAGGAAAATCAGTTTCATTTAAAAAGAGTTTCTAGGGATAAAATACCGATTTGGGGTTTTTTGTTATTTGTCATTTTGATGTATATTGGCCGGTGTCACATCTGCTCATCTTGAAAGTAGACGGGTCAACTTTCAGCCTTCAAGGCAGGTATGCCCCTAGTGGTCCCTTTTGTCTGTCTCATGCCTTGGGCATGCCGATCCCCATTTGCTGTCTCCCGTTTTCAAGGTCTGCTGTCCCCCCCGCCGGACAGCCCACTTGGAAATAAGCTCCCAGCTCCTGGGCAGGTTCCTTCTTTCTGCCTCAGTTTCTTGGAGGTTAGAACCAACCCAGAAGCACCTTACTCATTCAGATGAGTTACCAATTATAAACTGCCCAGAACACGGTCCGCCTTGGTGCAGTGCCCACTAGAGCTCTCCTTGATGCCAAATGGAGACTCAGCGTCCCTACTGCGAACCTACAGGTTCTACCGAGGTCCTCAAATTTACCCAAAAGATCTTTCAGTCCGTCTTTGCTGCCTCCACAATGCCTGTGAGACACTGGAGGTCAGGGCCAGAATTTTGGCCTTGAACCTAGCACCTTAGTAATAAACAAGCTTGAGGTTGAGACCATGGGTCCCAACAGCATGTGAGTTAAGTTGAAGGTACTGTTGAAGTCATCTCTTGGCCATAGATAACAATATGTGTGCCCCTTAACCACTGAAGGAGGAATGAGAGATGAGAGCCTCCTGTACTTGGGCATTCTGGGCCGGTTCTGACCTCCAGGAAACTGAAGCACAAGGAAGAGGCTTGCCCAGGAGCTCGGAGCTTGCACCTGGGTGGGTTGTCGGGCCCACCCGAGACACAACGTTCTGCCGCTTCCAGAGCCGCACAGGCCCTGGCTGAAATGCGCTGCCAGGAAAGGGGCCTTAGCCGTGCATTTCAAGGAGACAAGATCTGTGACCTTTACAGTGATTCCTCAGTTCGTGTGGCAAATAGGTGTTGCCTCCTGTGTGGTAAGCACCCTGGCTATGGCAGCGACCTGAAGGGCCTTCCCAGCCCTGGAGACACGTGCAGTGGGGACTTGTGAGGCCATCCGGGTTCTTCAACTGGAACAGGGCGTTGGGCGAATGCTCATACATCTCTTCATGACTAGTCCATGGTGTTTCTGTTTTAAACAACAGCACAGGCATCTCAGAAGTATCACCTGGGAAGACCCGGCCGAAGGCCTGTTCTTGTGCCAGATGCATGTTGTAGGCTTGGTTATCTTGCAGACGTTAACGATGAATTTAGGTATAATGCGGATCGTTATTCTGATATTCCACCTAGAGCTGTCCCTTGTTATTTAATTTAATTCAGGTTATTGCAAGCAAAGTAAGTTCTGTACTGATCAGAGGAAAGGGCACGCATAAAAAGTTGTATAGTTGGCTGTTCTCTTCTGCTCCGTACTGTCTGCAGGTACGCGCGGTACTTCTCTCAGACAGTGATGCTGACAGCCTGTGTGCGGGAGCAAGCATCACAGTGGTTTGTTGAGGAATCCCGTCGCTGGGGCTTGGAGGTGGGTGCGCTCAGGGTTTCAGGTGGGCCTTGTGGGGTGTGGGTTTTGTGGGGAGGGGGGCTGGAGTAGGGACTCCGTCTCTCCTTTTCTTATGGCAGTGGAGTTTTCAGGTCTTGCTGTTGATGCTCTAAGTCCTCCTTCTCCCTTAGGGTGTCTAACTTACAAGAGATCCCTTCCAGAGCAGCTCAGGAACTGGTTTATTTTCTAGTCTGGTGTATGTTTGCAAGTGTTTAGAGTTCCGGTTGTTGTCTGTTTTTGTTGACATGGTATGTTTTACCTTTCTGCACTCATCCAGCGATACTGGGGGATTTCCATTTAGCTCTTGGAGAACAGAGATGGGACGTACTTACAGGTTAGGCCAGGTCAGTGTTTCCTTGGGTCCTTGCGATGGGGCACTGTCTCTGAGGCCTGGTTCTCACATGTCTGGTGGACTCAAGTCCATTAAGAAGGGTGTTTTCTGACATGGAGTTTCTCGCCTGTGTTTCTTCTTATTCACATGATGGGGTCCCTTAGAGTGGATATCTGATATTCCCCTCTACATGGTTAGTATCAAATGATGGGTGCTAATTCTGTTACAAAGATTGTGTGCTTTACAGTTGACAGAAACACACTAATTGGGAATGAGGGGTCAAAAAATGGTCTGAATTGAGCTCACTTGCTCTAGGTGCTCACACTACTGGAAAAGAGTTTCTTTTAGACTTTATTATTTGAGGAGTGATTTTTTAGGGTAAGTTGTTACATGAAATTGAATAGGTAATTGTACACATTTTAATAAGAATTCTTGTAGCCATGACTGTGAAACACGCTCGGTCCGATGGTGATTATCCTGTGTTACGTGTAAAACAGGTACATCTTTAGGTATCCAACTTCCATGCTGTGGGTTTGTTTTTCATGTGCTGATACAGACTTTTAAATGGTGTTTAATACATCTTTATAAGAAAGTGAATCCCTCCTCTCCCCCCCAGTATAAAGATAGCCTTACTGTGTGTTGGGTTACAAATACACATACAGAAAATTGCAGCAATATAAGAAAAACAACAGAAATAGCAGAAATGGTCACATTCCGAAGCCCACATTACACCTGTTTGTGAATGTGGGTGGCTGGGGGGTGTGGCAGGATGTATTTAGGGACTGTGGCCACTGTGCAGGGCTGACTTGTGACCTGTGCTTTTACTCGCTTGGGACTCTTTCCATGGCAGTGGCTCTCTGGTTCATCCTCCTTTAAAAAAAAAGTGGTCTTAAAGAATTCCATTATGTGGATGTTTCTTGATTTTGTTCCCCCAAACCAGTGTCCTAGTGATGGACATTCGTTTGTGTCCCTTTGTTAAAAAAAAAAAAAAAATACATGTGTGTGGCGGGGAGCACCCTTATAAACACACCTGCCCATTCCCAGTTCTCTCAGCTGAGTCACAGTGAAGCGTGTCACCCCTGATCCATGGGAACAGAAATGTTGCCTGCTCTGCCTCGTGCCAAGTACATAAGGGGATCTTGGTAACTACTTGCAGATAGACTCTCCTAAGACAGCCTGTTTCCCCAAGTGCTTACCAGCACCAACGCTGCCCTTTTAGCGGTGACATCTACTGCTTCCTGCTCGCTGGTCCTGTGCAGACACTGACAACCACTTGACACCATGTAGTCTCACATGGCCTTGTAGGGAGTTGGACGCGCACGGTTGTCCACATCGCCCGGGCAGGGGAGCACAGCCCCGAGGGAAGCATGCCTGTTCAACGCATCTGCCTGTTAGATTGGCAGCTGGTGGTGAAGCCCAGGGCGTCCGACGTGTGTGCTGTCTTCATCTTCTGCTGTGCTGCCTCTGGAGCCTCCTGTCAGTCTGCTTATTAAAACTACCCGACTTGTACCTGGGGTGGGGCACTGCTGGCTGCTGTGGCAGGACTGGGACGCCCCATCAGGTGCCCTGGCACCCCATGGACACAACAGGGCTAGTAGACACTGGTTGTGGACTCTCTGGGTTTGTTAGATTGTGGTTTAGACGGCCTCCCTTTTTACAACATGGTTCTCCTAGTAGGAAGAGACCCTTCCTGTGCCTTCCTCACGTGGCCAGCAGTGAGAGTCTGAAGTTGTAGTGTACCTTCGGGCCTCACAGAGTCTGCTCCCTATGAGTCTGCCAAAACGGATACAGAACGTCCTCTTACTCTAACTTTTTTAACCTTGGACCTTGTCCACTACCCCCTCCCCTGGAACAAAACTAGACATTCAGCTCTGCTAATCTCAGAAAGAAAGGAAGACTCCAGGTGAAACATAGTGACTTCTTGACTTGAGGTCTCCAGTCCTGATTCTTGCCTTTTGGCCAGCCTGAGGCCTGCCCGTGTCTTCTCCAAACCACGTTGTCTTTGAATTCAGGTGGCGGTCACTGTGCAAGGCTGCCATTTCATCATGGAGATGAGCGCCTTCTCTGTAATACTGGGAACTGTGGCTGAGGAAGGGCAGGGGTGGACTGTGGAGGTGCTGCTGCCATCTTGGTCTTCCTGACTGGGAAGAGCCCGGAACTGCTTTTGGCCTTTGGAGAGCAGCCCTGTGAGGTTACCTGGGAACCCAGGAGCCTCTTCCACACTGGCAGTTACTGGGGACACCACAGAGCTTTTGTTTCTGTCGTTACATCTCTTGGTATTTACTGGGCTTGGCATGAAAACAGGCATGTAAACTTACTCATTTTTGAGTAATGAAACTTCACATGTTAACATGAATAACTTTGTATAGAAACTATTTTCTAAAACAAAGTAATGTTTCTAAAACATCGTTTTATGGGCTTTTATTTACCTAATCTCTTGGACTTCTGTCTTAACTGACAGCAGCTGGACTCTCACATCTGCAGCAGATGGTGGTAACATCACTGTCATTTAGCTTCTGGAAAGTTCTACAGTACACGCCTATGAGTGGCCAGCAAGAGAGGCAAACATCTTTTGTGTTCATGTAGATAATTTGACCTCAAGAGCCTCCCAGAAGGCCTGTGGACCACATTTTGAGAACTTCCAACTCAAATTATGATTAGAGTTGCTCCTGTTAAATGAGGACTTCACAAAGTAGTTGACTCTAAACTTTAATACCTGCAGAAATGGGTTACTTTTAGGAAGATAGACAATGTCTTTGATTTTTTTTTTTTTATTCGCTCAGCTGTGTGTTTGCTTTTTGCAAAGAGCGTGAAATAAGGGTGATTTGTCGTTCTGATGCACACCTCATTCCAGTAGACACCTGCAAGGACACAAGAGACCCAGAGCACAGCCAGGGTGCCAGCTGGGTGGCAGGGCCCTGAGACCTCTTTTGGCCTTAAGTCATGGGGCCCAACTGCAGTCTGAGCACGTAAGTGACCCTTTGCATTGATGGTTGGATGTCCTTTCATTATACACAGCCTTTTACTGGACCCTTAATCCCTGCTGCAGGGAGAATGGGGATGAGAGTGTCCTATATTGACTGTGGGATGATCCGGCTCCCTGTGGCGTGGACCCAGGAAACTACAACAGGGTGCTGGGTCTTGCAGCAGTGCGGCCATCAGTACCAGAAGGGAGTGCCAGCCAGCCTCCTGCACAGACCGCTGTGGATACAAAAGCGGTAGGGTGGTCAGTTGGGCAGGAGTCTTCCCTGGAAGATCAGGGCCCTTAACAGTTACAGGACCTGGAAATTCACTCTGAAGAAAACAGCCCCCAGAGTGCTTAGCAGGGATGACTGGCACTTTCATGTCATTCTGTCCTGGGAAGTGACCGATGGTGCCCTCTTTCCCTCTGTGAGCCTACACACACCTCTCCCTCCCTCCCTGTGTTGGGGAAGGAGGAGAGGAGACTCTCTCTGGGAACCCATCTGAATGCTATTCTTCGGTATATAGCAAGTAGCCAGACTTGTCCCATAGGGCAGATTTTTTAATGAGCCCAAGAACCGGTACAGTTCAAAGAATCACCAAGAGCCAGCCGGTGGCCTTGTCTTAGGAGCACCAATCCCCCAAGATGTGGGATTCCTACAGTCCCTTGCAGTGTTTGAAACCCTGTTTTTTTTGTTCGGAGATACAAGGGGAGCTGGCTCAGTTTGCTTGGACCGTGGACTGGGGGGCTGATAGAAAACCCATATATTTCTTACAGCTCTGGGGGCCCATGATCAGGGTGCTAGCATGGTCATGTCCTGGTGAGGTATCTTCGTGGCTGCAGGGGGCAAGGGAACTCTCTGGGGCTCTTTCTAAGGGCACTGACCCCCATTCATGAGGGCTCTGATGTAACAACCTAAGTGCCTCCTGAAGGCCCCATTTCCTAGTAGTGCTGTCACCTTAGGAACTAGGTTTCAGCGTGAATTTCAGGGGCTGGGGCACACAGTGCAGACCATGGCCAAAGCTCGACCAAGGCAATTTAGGAGACTGTCCGCACCACGAGCCAGAGAACAGTGGGAGCCTCCTGTCCTGCCCCTTAACCTTGGTAGATGTAATGTGGCTGTTCTGGCTCCTGATGCCCGTGTAGAGTCGCCCCCCAAGGTCACAAGCCTGTGTTCTGCAGCAGAAACTGGCCAGAGAAACCAGTGCTCCTTGCTCACCCATGCTGAGCTGGAGGCCCAACTTTACACCAGGGCCTGGCCAGGCCTCCGCCCCCAAGACGCTTTCAGGTAGCCCCTTTTCTTTTTTGTCTCTACATATATGTGAAGGCAGAGTACTAAAAAATTTTAAACCGGGTTGTTTCTAGATTTCTCTTTATATTCATCACCTGAGAAACTTAATGTGTTGGGGACACCTTCACTTGATCAGAATAATTTTAATAATTATAGTGTGTTTTGGTAGCAGCAAAAGTTTGAATTAGCTATAAATGTAATTAACACAGTCAAGTCTGGGTCTGTGTAGATGTTCAAGTAAACAAAAATTGGATTTCTTAGTTTACTTTGTGGGCCCCAGGCTCTCTCCTGTCCATGGTGAGAGCACAGGTGAGTGTCTGCTGCCGCACACCTCCAGGCTCCAGGAGGAGAGGGAGCCGCCCGCGGGGCCACCAGCTCTGGTGGCGGCCTGCTGTGTGGTCGGGAACTGTGGGCAGATGCTCATTAGCGATGGTTCTAGTAATGGCTGAATTATGAAAGAGTCTTCAGTTGGGGAGCCTTCCTTCTTTAGTAGTTTGAAGAATTTCACTTCTTTGCAACCTTCGCCATCCACGGGGAAGGATTAGTTGTGAGACACAGTACAAAATATAAACTTGGGCGTGGTCTGCCAGAATTTCAAGTTGTCAGTTTAACAGAGGCAGAAATAAGGAAGCTGTGTTGTAATAACATTTTATGTGATTTCTGGTGGCAGGTTAAAATTGTTCTTTTGCAATATTGGGGGGCAGGTAAGAGGTTTGGGGAAACAGCGTTGGGCATGCAGTGGGGCAAACGTGCACTCGTGTGTTCCCTTTTTTTTTTTTGACAGAAACAGCGAGAGAGGGACCCCCAAGCAGTGAGAGAGGGAGAAGCAGGCTTCCTGCCGAGCAGGGAACCCGATGTGGGACTTGAACCCGGGTCTCCGGGATCATGACCTGAGCCGAAGGCAGTCACTTAACCAACTGAGCCACCCAGGCACCCCTCGTGTGTTCCCTTCTTGAGAAGGGGCCCCAGCTGTTTTCTCCTACTTGTCCTGCTGCCGAAGCAGGAGCTTCCCCGTGATTGGCAGCCTAGCATCTTAGAGAAGCTGCCCAAGTTTATGGAACCAGAGCTCTTTCAGTGGGCACCTTGCCGTCACTTCTGGTGCACCTGCGTCCTGAAAGTTGCACCTGCAGATTTACAAGGAGGGTTAAAGTCCTGCGTCACTGACGCTTACACCTGTTGAGATTTTGTTTTTAAGAAACCACATCTGGGGTGCCTGGGTGGCTCAGTGGGTTAAAGCCTCTGCTTTCAGCTCAGGTCATGATCTCAGGGTCCTGGGATCGAGGCCCGCATCGGACTCTCTGCCTACTTGTGATCTCTGTCAAATAAATAAAATCTTAAAAAAAAGAAACCACATCTGGCAGCTTAACAGTTTGAAAAGTTGGAGAATCTGAGGAGAGAATTTAAGTTTTTGAGCAATTTTGTGGAAGGAAATGCTTGACCTCTTCTTATACTGGACCACAGACCACAGAGATGTGCTATTGCTTTGCACACATCCAAGGTGTGCTTAACTAATAGGAGTGTAATGACGTCCCAGTGTGTTTCCTGGATACCTGGGACTGTCCCAGCTCCGCATGGTCATGGTGGCATTGTCAGCCTTCTCACAGAGTGGACATCTGCAGTGGCCCGCAGAAGCTGGCCCAGACGGTGGCCTTTCCCAGTACGTTGTGCTGTCTGCTACTGAGCCCCAGTTGGTCAGGTAATATGTGCTGTTTGCCCCGAGAATGTCCTTGGAGAGGCAGCATGGACTGTTAGCATAGTTGACCCTCAGCACCCCATTGCCCTGTCCATCGCTTTAAATTCCCTGTGACAAAATGGCAAGTATCTGTGAAGCACTTCTGGACCCAGAGCGGGGTGGCTGTCCAGGAGGAGGCCCAGCATCTGGCAGGTGTTTTCTCAGAGGTGAATGACCTGAGTCCTAAGGAAAGCAGCTGACAACATTTGTTGCTAACGATAAAATTGGAGCTTTCAAGTGAAAATTACAGCTTTGAAAAGCTCCTATCTGCAGTCATGAGCTTGATGGCTTCCCCGTAATTAAAGACATTTGAGGGGCGCCCCGGTGGCTCCCAACGGCTCAGGTGATGATCCCGCTGCTTGTGCCCCCTCGGCGCCTCCCCCAACTCGTGTTCTCTACTTGATCTCTCTCTCAGATAAATAAGATCTTAGAAAAAGGAAAAAAGGAAAGGACATCTGAGGAGGTGGGTGCGGGCATGAACAACCGTGTGTCTTGTGTCGTGGTGAAGTGTGCTGCCGCTTGGACCCTGCGTAAGTCGGTGACGTGTCCCCACGCGCGGTGCAGCCATACGTCCCAGGTGTGTGCGGCGTCGGCTACACAGTGCAGCCGTCCTTCGGAAGCTACTCGTTGTTGGATAACATCCATGGTCAGCTGAAAGCTTTGTTTTAATTTTGGAAATACCCATCCGTCCCACATAAACAGAAGCTTTTTGGAGCTGTCCATTTTTAAGAGTGTGGAAGAACCCAGAGAGCAGAACATTTGCAAAGCTGCCTGTTCCAGACCGCTGCCCCGTGCATGCGTTGGCAAGTGTGCACTTCTGCAGGTCCCGCCAGCTTCAGCTCGGTGGGAAGTGGGGCGCTTTGCCACCCAGAGAGGATCTGGGATGCTGCTGTGAGAACTGTAGAAAGCTCATTTCACGTTCTTATAGTGCATGCCGTGCTCGCAGGTGGTTCTGTTCCCACTTTCACGGAGGGCCACCCTCCTCTTCCTTCCTGGGGAAAGCGCCTCTTAACCAGCTGTGACTGCAGGCTCCTGAGCACACCCCTCCTGCCACGCACCATGGCTGCGCCATGGACAGCAGCTCGCCGCCTCCAGCTTGTGTTAGGGGCTCAGCATGGGTTTTGTTTTTTTTTCTCTTGATAGCCCTGCTGTTGTTTCAGTTGCTGAAATTTTTATTAGAATTTCTGTGTTGAGGCAATTATCAGAACGTCAATTTTGCAAAGATAAAGTCGAGAGAAACGAGTCAGATCTAAAATTGTTTGCTCTATTCCGAAATCCCACTCACAGATATAATTAAACTTTCATTTTCCTTTTTTAGTTGGTTATTCAGAACTCAAATCCAGAAACGTGTTTATTTCTGAGGTTAACGTGTATTATAATTTTTCATTCCAAGTACATTTTAATTTCTTTGCTTTTATAAATGCTCAATGTCATGAAATATAAAAGCATATTTTTAGTTTCTTCTGGGAAGTAAAGGCATCTGAACATTGAAGCCCCTATTTGAAATGCATTTACCACATTGAGAGACTTGGTGGCCATGATGGTGGATTTGTCTAATCAGAGTGGGATGGGCGCTGTCTCTTTAAGAGGAGCCACCTCAGAATGTTTGTCTTTGTTGTGGGGTCACTAAGGAGACCACAGCCTAGTGTACCCCAGGAGGTAGACAGGAGGAGAAGGCTCAGCTGGGGAGGGCCTTGAGAGGGGCACCGGGAGCCAGTGTGTGGAATGTGTGAAAAGATGAATATTAAGGTTTTATCCAGGAACAGAGGCCTGTTCGGCGTGCGTTTCAACTAGGTATGGTTTTTTGCAGGACTGTAATCTAGGAGAATTGGGTTTTTGGTTTTTTGTTTTTTTTTGGTTTTTTTGGTTTTTTTTAAGATTTTATTTATTTGACAGAGAGAAACACAGCCAGAGAGGGAACACAAGCGGGGGGAGTGAGAGAGGGAGAAGCAGGCTTCCCACCGCCGAGCAGGCAGCCCGATGTGGGGCTCGATCCCGGCACTCCGGGATCATGACCTGAGCCGAAGGCAGTCGCCCAACCAACTGAGCCACCCAGGCGCCCCGAGAACTGGGGTTTTTTCGTGGTTTTTTTTTTTTTTTTTAAAGATTTTATTTATTTGACAGAAACACAGCCAGAGGGGGAACACAAGCAGGGGAAGTGAGAGAGGGAGAAGCAGGCTTCCCGCGGAGCAGGGGGCCAGGTCTCCGGGATCATGACCTCAGCCGAAGGCAGTCGCTTAACCAGCTGAGCCACCCAGGCGCCCCTAGGAGAACTGTTTTTTAATTTCATGTAGATAAAATGTAGCTCATCAGTGTTAAGTAATTATTAGTCTCCTAAAATCTTTCTTGGGCTTTTAACAAAATGATGACATGTTTTCAGTATTAAGAATTTTTAAATACTTTGTGGATGATTTTGTTCAGCCTTTTCGTGTTTTGTGTTTCTGTCTGTGTTTGGCTTTATCGAGCTGAGCCCATCTCAAAAGTAGGATCATAATTGGAAAGCAGCTGATAACCAGGGAGGGGTTTTGAAACCGCCAAGCTGCTGAGGCCACCGCACCGTTCCCTGCCGCCCCTCAGTGGCCCCGCCTAGCCACCTTCTGTTAGAGTGCGGTCACAGCATCTCCCCTTCTGCACAAGTCCTTAAGGAAGGGGACTGTGTGCTTTCCTTTTCTTCTTTTTTTCTCCTGACTCCCTGAGTGGGTCACAGTTTATGACATTTGAGTAATATATTACTTGGAAAGTTGGATGCTTTTTTTTTTTTTTTTTTTTAAATATGGTTTTAGTTACAGTTACTTGAATCTGTAAATGATTTTCTTCTTTTCTTTTAGGTGTGTTCTCTGTGGGAACAGTCTTGAGATGATCTCTGTTGTTACCTGTGACCAGTGACTGGCAGCAGCAGTGTCTGGGACCAGGCCCTCCCGTCCATCAGGCATTTGGGCCTCTGGGGAAGGCATCCGAGCATCCGGAGTCAGGGCAGGTAACGCAGCGCTGGCAGCAGCAGCAGCACAGCTTTCTCTTAATGGGTTTGAAGTCATGTGTTCTGTTTCTGAAGTGGCATTTTATGTGAAAAAACATACAGTCTGACATTCCTATTTGTTTCTTTGAAATTCCTGTCCTTGAGCCCTGAGGTGCTCAGGCGGATGCTCGGCTGCATGCTGGGCATTTTTACTTCGGGCATGCTCTTGTTTCCCATTTGCGTCTTCTGGTACAAGTGCTTAATGTCATATACTCTCTTTGGTGTGTTTTGTTGAGGAGAGTTTTTCCTGCACAAAATCTGAGGACCAGAAAGTGGCATGGTCCCTGCTGGCAGGGTGCTGGTGTCACAGCCACTCCCCTGAGCTTCTGAGTGGCTTGGGAGCATGCTGGTCAGACTTGAGAGTGAGGGTTCGGTAGAGCCAGCAGGAACGTGGGGGACAGCGCGTCATGGGAAGGAAAAGAAGAAAACAAAAAACAAATCTGGTTGCATGTGGTTTTGAATTTTGTGTATTTTGTATTTTGAACGTTTACATCCCATCACAGCCCTTCCCCTACGATGGAATGTGGCATAGAGGCTGAGTGAGCATTAGCCTTTCAGTGCGATTGAAGCCTGGCTAGCTTACAAAACCGTTTTCAAGATATAAACTGTCTTTTTCAGGTTTTCTCGTGAGCATGATCCTTTAATAGTCAGAAAGTGAGAAAGGATAAATGCACGGGAAGCTCTTCCCCGTGTCATTTCCCCCCCCCCTTTTTTTTAAGATTTTATTTATTTATTTGACAGAGAGGGAACACAAGCAGGGGGAGGGAGAGAGAGAAGCAGGCGTCCCGCCAAGCAGGGAGCCCGATGTGGGGCTTGATCCCAGGACTCCGGGATCATGACCTGAGCCAAAGGCAGGCGTGTCCCCGTCCCCCCCCCAATGTCATCATTTCCTAAAGTGGCCAAGTTTCTGTTGCCGCATAACAGCCAGCCCGGAGTCGGGGCTCAGGAATCTGGGCAGGCCTCAGCCTGGCAACCCTTAGCTCCACCAGGGCTTCATGGGGAACACTGGCACTTGGCTTATAGCAGGGCTGGGGTACAGGGTGCCCTTCTCTCTGGCAGGGTGGTTGGACCACTTACACAGCGTCCCAGGACAGAAGCAGTCAGTCCTCCTGTGCACCAGCCCTCGAGCCAGCCATCTCCTGTATCCAGGGCGTTGCGGGGGGCGGGGGTGGGTGTGAGGTGCCTCCAGGCACCGCAGCCCTGCTCTGCTCACACCCTCACTCAGCTTAGCTACGTACTGGAGGGATGGGCTTGAGTCACTGGCTGTTGTTGTGTACTGAAAGGTAGATTTGTGACTATTGACTTCCGTCCAGGATCCCCTCGGGTCTTCTCTCATGCTACCTTTTAGGAAACCTTGATCAAGAGAACTCATTTGAATGGACACCTTCACTTTGTGTAGGTAGAAAATTGTTTCATCCATGGCCATGCTTCCTCCTTTGTGTGAATTAAAGACTGTATATATTTGTAACTCAGGGGTTCATTAGTTATTTGCCAAGAAGTGTCATCTTGTTAACATTGCTTGTGATTTGGTTCCATTTCACCATTAGGTATGGATGAGAAGGGTGACCCGAGTAATGATGAAGTGCCCAAGGCCATCAAACCCACCAGCAAAGAATTCAGGAAAACATGGGGCTTTCGAAGAACCACCATTGCCAAGCGAGAGGGCACTGGGGATGCCGAGTTAGACTCTCTGGAGCAGCAGCCCCAGCAGCAGCAGCAGAGCCTCTCGTTGCGACGCAGTGGGAGACAGCCGAAGCGGACCGAGCGGGTGGAAGAATTTCTTACAACGGTCCGACGAAGAGGAAGGAAGAATATACCTGTCTCCCTCGAGGATTCCAGTGAACCGGCATCTTGTCCTGTCACAGATGCTGAGACGGCGTCTGAAGGGAGTGTGGAGAGCACCTCTGAGGGGAAGGGCAGGCCTGCGTCGGCCTCCACTGGGGATAAAGAACGACCAGCTGCCTCAGCGAAGGCCAAAGGAGGTGAGGATGAGGATGACACCTCTGACAGCGACAGCGATGGGTTGACTTTGAAAGAACTTCAGAACCGCCTGCGAAGACAGCGGGAACAAGAGGCAGCCAACAGGCCCCCGAAGAGTCGGCTGAGGAAGAAGCGCCGGGAGCAGGATCCCACGCAGACCGTGGATGTGGAGGCGGGCAGTGCCACGGACAGCATGCTGCCCCGCCAGCAGGAGCCTGAGGCTGAACAGGGCCCTGTGTCACAGGCTGAGAAAGACGGTGGAGACAGAGAGCTGGAAGGGAAGGCAGCTCAGGGCACCGAAGGTGGAGACCCCAGGGGTGTGGGCGGGCAGAAGCCCGAGTGTGAGGCCTACGAACCCAATGCTCTGTACTGCATATGTCGTCAGCCACACAACAACAGGTAGGCCACAGTATGGGGGTGCACCGGTGGCCCCCAGCTTCCAGAGGGATCCAGTCCGTGAAAGCAGCAAGGGAGGATTCTGTTCATTTTTGGGGGATACCTTCTGGACCTGGGCTGCATGAGTATCTTGCTTAGTTGGAAAGGATGAATGAGTCATTGGGGGTTTTTTTGTTTTGTTTTTTAAGGCCACAGAAGCGTAGGGACTTCTGTAGCCACAGGGCCCCCCACCCTGCTGCCCCGGGGTGGCGAGGGGGAGGCGGGCTTGTGAGGCCACACGGACTGAGGTGCTCCTGTCATCCTGGGTGTCTCTTGCACAGCACCGCTCCAGACTGTCCCAGGGAGCACACAGGAGCAGGCTGTGGCCCAGCTGCAGTTTGAGCATCTAGAGCCCATCTGGGTCCGGGAGCCACCGCCTGGGGTATTCAGTGGGACAGAGGGATGTGCTGGTCCCTGGAGACGAGGGCAGGGTCTCAGGCTGGAGTGCTAAGCCTGCAGTTCATGCTCCCCTCAAAAAAAAGACAAATTTATTCTTTAATAAGTCAAGAGAAGGGCATGTGAATGTTCTTTATTTTGTTTTCTACTTTTTTGTATTTTGCTTTTTTCATAATGTGTTAAAACCTGAATTCACCTTTTTAATCAGTCTAAAATTGTTTATCATGTTTAAACAAGTCTAAAATTGTTTATCATGTTTTCTGTTCCTAATGCCGGTATTTTACAACTTTAGGTTTATGATTTGCTGTGACCGGTGTGAAGAATGGTTTCATGGTGATTGTGTGGGCATCTCTGAGGCCCGGGGACGGCTCCTCGAAAGGAATGGCGAGGATTACATCTGCCCCAACTGCACCATCCTGCAGGTGCAGGACGAGACAAACTCAGAGAGCACAGAGCAGCAGGAGGCCAAGTGCGGCCCCGCGGACGCAGACGGCACGGACTGTACAAGTATAGGAACAGTGGAGCAGAAGTCTAGCGAAGACCAAGGAATAAAGGGTAGAATTGAGAAAGCCGCAAACCCAAGTGGCAAGAAAAAGCTCAAGATATTCCAGCCTGTAAGTACTTGTGTGCAAGGCCAATGATAGAGGGTGTTTAGAGATCCCAACTTCCATCAACAGACACAGCAGGACTCAAGAGTTGGTCTTTCTTCTGGAGCAGCTTGGGTTTTTCCCAGCAGACAGCATTGTTTCTGCCGCGGGCTGGGCGCTGGGAGCAAACCATCCATCCCCTGCACACGGCTTCATGGGCTTCCCGCGCTCTGTGCTCCTGCAGGACACCATGAGACCTTTCTTTAAGTCTTAATCTGCCTCTTGTACTGTTAGTACCAAGTTCACGTCTTCTTTAAACAGACCCATTTTTTAAAGTTAGTTTTTCCTTGAATATTCTTTTTGGAGTATCAGTCTTCACGTACACATATTAACAAAATTATTACATGTTCCTGAAATAAACATGCACCTGTTTGACCTGGCCCCATCATCCTGAGAGAGCTAGTGCTCTTGAACCTGTCTGTGAGACACCAAGAGCGGTGCTGGTGGTCTGAGCCTCCTGGGGCAGTGGGGCCCAGCACGGGGACACAGCACTTCATCCCTGGCATCCAGGGCACCTCCTGCAGCTGCTGCTGGCGTCACCCTCTGGTACAGTCTCAGGCACTCGCTAGCAGGGCCATGGCTCTTTGTCACATCTCTCCTGTGTCGTTGGTTTCTGATGTTGAGGAACACCGTCACAGGCTCTCATGAGCATGTTCCTCAAGCCTTCCTGAGTCCCTAGACAGCCTTGAATTGGGGGCCTGCGCCTCAGCAGGCCTTGGGCATGCAGAAGCTTTGAGAGCTGTGAGGGAGGTCTGGACCATTTAAGTGATAGTGTGGAGATAGGAGGATGTACTGTGGGGATAGGATGTTTAGCTGTTTGTATTATATTTGATCGTTAAGAAAAATTCATGGTAATGGAACAGTGGGAAAATTCACCTTAATGTCTTTATTTTTGATGTTTGATGTTGCATAAGTTTAGATTTTGTTCTTGGTCAAACTTGGATTCTGTGGAAGAAAAACAGTTTCAGAATACCTAATTGAAGAGATAAGATTTGGCTCGAGTACATTTGCGGGTTAGGTTAGGTCTTGTTAGATCTCTCTTGCTGCATAACCAGTGAGCATGGCCTTAGCAGCCTCACACAACACAGATTTATTAGCTCGGCTTCCATGGGCCAGAAACCTGGGCCTGGCTTAGCTGGGCCTCTGCACAGGGTCTTGGGAGATGGCACCCTAGTGCCAGTGGAGGCTGGGGTATCATCAGAGGCTTGGTTGGGGAAGGACCCGCCTCTGCAAGGCTCCAGTGGTTTTGTGTGTAAATGTGCCCTGTGCCATACCTGGGGCTCAGCAGTGCTAAGTCACTCATCGTTTGTCTGAGATTCACATCGAATGAGTGTTTTTGGATTTCGTCTGGTAGCCTCACTCTCAGAGCCTCCCCACCAGGGCCCCCCACAAGGCCATTTGCGGCTTCAGAAAAGTCCCCAGAGCCTGTGTGTGCCAGAGCAGAGTCCTGGGGCCGCCTCCCAGCTCTGCAGTTACCGTGAGTGCCCTACTACAGGATAGATCGGGTCAGGCACTTTGAAGAAACAAAGACCTGGTTTTATTGGCATTAAAAATGCTGTTAGTGTCTCCATTAGAAGTAGTGAGCTGCATGGTATTACTGGGAATTCTGCGAAATACCGTAACTGCTGACTTTGGTAAGGACATTGTTTGAAGCCCCGTGTTTTGTTCTGCAGGTTGCGGAGGCTCCTGGTGCCTCCAGGTGTATCGGCCCGGGGTGCTGCAGTGTGGCGCAGCCGGACTCTGTTTACTGCAGCAATGACTGTATTCTCAAACACGCTGCGGCCACTATGAAATTTCTAAGTTCAGGTAAAGAGCAAAAACCAAAACCTAAAGAAAAGACCAAGACGAAGCCAGAAAAGCTCATTCTCCCGAAATGTAGCGTTCAGGTAAGTTGATCAAGTCCAGCCCTTTGAATCGTTTAAGTGAGAGACGTGTCTGGGTGTAGCAGGCAGGCACAGTTGATTAGTTTGAGGTGCATGGGGGATGGCAGGCACAGACGGAGTGCTGCTGGTACCGCTGACTCCGCCTCCAGCTTCCACGCTTTCCCTGTCAGAGTCCACACAAGCTGACGTTTTCTCCCCACGCTTGTGATGGCATCATTGGCACAGACCACGGTGAAGCCGGCACAGGGACTGAGCCCTCCATCTGGGGGCTGGCAGTCATGGGGCAGGAGCTAGGGTTTGTCAGAGTCTGTGTGGCATTGGGACTCGCAGGCAGCCGAGGGTAGGTAGTCGGTCTTGGGCAGCCACACTATGTGCCTCGCCTTGGGTCCTAGCTCACGGAACTGTCTCTCTCCTGTGCTACACATGACTCGAGAAGAGTTGTAGGCACTTCAGGAGTCGCTTATTTGACCCTTGAGGCCCCCGCCCAGAGTTCTAGCTCAGGCAGTGGGGCTGCCATGCCCCATTACGTCTGTGATGGGCAAGGCCTAAGTAGGGCTGTCTGGGGAGCCCCGTGCAGGGGTTTCAGCGCTCACTTGGCCTGTAGGTGCGGTAGTTTTTAAGGCTGGTGATTCTGAGTCCCTAGACCCCCAGAGCAGCGGTTGCTGCTGTGTAGAGTGCTGTGGTGACCAAGTCGAGTGCCTGGCAGAGGAGGTGGGACACTGCCTGCCTCCAGCCTCCCAGCATCCCCAAGGCTTGCCTGGCCCCCAGGTCCTTGTCTGTGTCCATCCGTCCACGTTGTGTGGGTGTGTCAGTGTAGCCCAGCCCTGCTGCAAGCAGATGCAGAGCCTGAGGTCAGGGTGGTGAGGGTCTTCACAGGACCCTGACCATAGAGTATATTGTGACCTTCGTTTTGAAGCGTGATGAGCAGAGGCTCCTCTCTGACCTCTTTATTAATTGGGGTTTTGCTGGTTCTCCAGGCAGGCTTTAGAATCTCTGCTGTGCACAAGAGACTGGCTCCAGACAAGAAGGAGAACCTCACAAAGAAGCCAGTGGTGGCCTTGTGGAGGAGTGAGGTCCTCGTGAAGGAAGCAGCCAGCGAAGGCACGCCATCCTGGGCAAGCGACCACAATTACAATGCAGTAAAGCCAGAACAGACTGCTGCCCTCTGGCCGCCACTGTTGTATAAATGTATGTATCACCTAGGGGTAACATCTGGACCCTTCCTGGTCTTTCTGGACAGCTGTCACTCAGGCCTGTCCAGGACCAGGAGCTCTAGGCAAGTTTAATGCTGCACCTGCAAAAACGAAAGCAGATGCCCGAGCCCCACATGCCTCGAGCCCCATGCACCTCCTCAGTCTGTTGGCCCCTCCTTTCAGTACAAACCTCACTGCTAAGTGTCTCACGTGGCAGCCGATGTCTTTAATCTCCTAATTTTCATTGTCTGGCTCTGGTAAGTATCTGTGGTCTACGGCAAGGTCACACTGGGTAAACGTGCTCCTGGCATCCAGACTCTGGCTGCGCGGCCCTTGCAGGCTTGTCGCGGCCCCACAGGCTTAGGAGTCTCCAGCTCGTCTGCTCTCCGTACGGGGAGGCCTCACTTTCCTCTTGTGGGAAGCCGCTTCTGCAGATAGGATCACACCTGATGCTCAAGTGCAATTGTCAGGAGTTAAATTATTTTTGATCCAACGGGAATTTTTTTTCGTGTGCAACTCAGATACCACACACACACGCGCATGCACACACATGTACGTACATGTGCACTGTGTACGTTCAAGTTGTAAAGGCTCTTTAGCACTGCTCTGTGTGCTCTAAGGTAAGTGAGTGTGATGTGCTGGCCCTGGGAACAGTGCCCTCATTGCAGGGAGAGTGCCACCGCACCCAGGACCTGATGCCCTACTGGAGGCTGGCACTGCAGGCTCAGACCCGCTCGCCCCCAGACAGTTCCCAGAGCTGTGTAGGGCCCTGCTCCAGATCATGCCGCTGGGTCTTTTATCCTCATTCTGGCTTCTCAGCCAAGCACTCCAAACTTGTATTTTGGTAATTTAAATCCATAGGACACGTCTTATTCTATTATTAAGATTATTTTCACTCACTTTTAATTTTTATGTTGTCTTAGGTTGTTTTGTGCCTTTTATAAAAGTACCAAAAAGTCACGTAGTTTTAAATTTCAAGACTGGGGGCGTGTGCTGCCCTCTGCCGTAGCCAGGCGCTCCCGCAGGTCCTTGCTAGAGCCGAGTGGGTTGGGAAAGTGTGAGAGTGACTTCAGACCTGCAGCACGTGGATGGGGTGGGGGGAAGTTGGAGGGAGCTGTTCTGTTACAGAATTAACTGGGGGTTCTATTAAAGTGAGTCCCTGATACACCTTAGGTGGTTTGGGCTCTTTCCATGCTAACAGCACATCTCAGATCTTCAACAAAGCATTTTGCGAATCTCACATGTACCTGAAAGTAAGCACTGTGGACCAGTGAGCACTTGGGTGGGGAGCAGTCACTTTGGAGCACTGTGCTCCAGTGCTGGGAACTGGTCATAGGCACATACCAGAATGAAACGGGGGGACCCCCCAGAGACCCTGGGCTTCAGTGCAGCAGCTTGGAAAGCTGCCACGAGGCTCCCAGTGTGCACGGGGAGGGTGGGAAACGAGGATGGCTCCTGTCCCTGGGTTCTTTCCCCTCACTCCATCTTGGAGGGGAAGAGAGACCCAGGAGGAGGCCTGCTGCCCTGCTCCTATCACCCCCCTGCCTGTTCTTCCTACACATTAGCTCCTCATTGAAACTCCCTGTGCTGCGGTTGACAGAGGCTGGAACAGGTGACTGACGGCCCTGTTGAGCACACTTACATCTCACAATTAAAGCTCATGGATACCCAAGACGTGTAGCATGTGTAAGGGACATAATTTCGAGCTAGTTGCTTCTGATCCTTTTTGTTATCCCAGAAATGTCATCTTCTGGTCATTGGTAAAATACCCAACTTCAGCCTTGGTGAGTAGCAGTTGTGTCTCTGCCTCCCCCCCCAAAACCAGCACCTCACAATTGTGGGGTACCAGGCAGCATATGCACGCACACAGAACCCTGCGTCCCCACAAGGACCCCTCATCTGCCTTCCTGGCTGGCTGCAGAACATGTTTTCCTGGGTTGGGGTGGCTAGATTTAGGGTACAGCTGGTATTGGGATGCTTGTGAGAAGGAAGCATTCCTACACTGACCTGGGTACATGTCAAGTCTGTGGGCAGATCCCCCGTTCTGCCCACAGTGTCCACTGCTGAGGGAGTGACACACTGCCTGGGAGGTGCCTTGGACATCCTCCCCAGGCTGCTGCTGCTGCTGACCTTGGGTCATGGGTAGCGACGGTTGTCCATGAACAGGGTATGAGGAGCTCTCCCATTGAACAGACAGGGACTTGGAAGCTCTTTCTGCTTCTCCCAATATGAGGACCTGCAGATGCCTTGTGTTTCCCAGCTGATGCAGCGCATAGGTCGTGATTCTCCCTAGTTTCTATATGGGTGCTCTTCACATGTAGAAGCCCCTGCCACTTGATTTACTTCCCTAAATCATCACGTTTCTTTGTTTTGATGACCTTAATTTTTTTTCAGTTCTTTTTCAATCTTGAGTCAACCTCACATTGTTGTCAAGGCATGAAAAGAAGCGGGCTAAAAACTTTTTTCTAAAATGTCCCTGATGTATTAGCATTTGGAAGTGGAATTCTGGTATTTGTAGGCACAATTCCTGGTATCTAGGACCCCCCCCCCCAAATGGCTCATTAGGGGACTTAAAACACTGGGGTTCTGAGCAGATTCTGGCTGGAAAATGAGATTTCCCCAATTTTATCTAGCTTTGAGAATTAGAGTGCAAAACCCTAACAGCCTGTACACCCTGACTCAGATGATTTAGTAAAGCAATGTGATGCAGATAGGAGCATTTCCTCTGTAAGTTCATGGGCATACCACACAGATGGTCCACCCTGTGAAATGGAACAAGGAGAACTAGAGGCGCGGGGTCCAGAGGCACACTTCCGAAGTCCCAAGTTGAAATCAGTTTCCTGTAATAAATATGTAGGGGGTATTAGGACCCGGGGATATTGTGTAGAAATGTAAATCCTTAGGTGTGGGAAGTGACAGATTTTACCAGTTATGTGAGCCGTTTTTAATCTATTCCAGAATTGTCACTGGCAATAAAATGTGGTTGGGGACGAATCAGACCTGGTACATCTGAACCAAGGCTCCCCCCAGGTGGAGGGAGATCCAGAACTAAAAAAAAACCTCAGGAAATCAGGTCAGGGAAAGGTTTTGCACTACACGGACTGGAACCTTGGAGATGAAACTCCCAGTAGCCCCCAGTGCCATCTCCTTAGTTGTGCTGCCGCCACTGGGAGTTTCCAGCAGGATTGGCTCCCTCCATCAGCACTCTGGTGAACCACGCATGGCCTCGGGTTGCTGTGGATCTCTCATGTTTAAAGACAGCTGTTGTAGGGAAGTACCTTTGGCGGCATCTGTGTTGATGCCACCCTCTCCATTGTGGCACACGAGTTTGAGGGGCATTGGCATGAAGTCGCAGCATTCTCAAAGTGTGACATTGCGTCCCCGTGCACATAGCTATATTCTTTGCTTCTGCAAACCAAAGAAGTTTTCCCGAGATGAAGGCTGGGCCCTCTTCTAGTGCCAAGAACCTGGAGAAGTTCAGCTAGAAGCACGCAAAGGTAACTGCTGCAGAGTCCCGACTGTGGTCTGCACAGGGCCAGCAGCCTTGGGGCGTTCTGTGGAATGGGACCCTTGGGGACTGGGGACAGATGGTAGGGTCACTGGGCTTTCCTGACGTGCCCCCAGCCCTCTAGGTACACGTTGGATGGACTAGTAGACAATTTGGGGACAAATGATAACTGGTTAAAATGTCACCTTATTAAAAGTGTGGTCACTCTATTAACCAGTGTGAGAGGCCTCAGGAAAGCAGCAGCTCCACTCCCCTGTGAGTCTCGGGCCCAGCGTCCAGTCCTGCTGACAGCGGGCTACTCACCTGATCCAGCCGTGCGGTCGGGAAGCGTGAGGCACCACCTGTCTCCCCACACGGCCTCAATCCCATTCTGTCTCAGTGGTTCACATGGAAGGACGATCTGGTTCTTTTCTAGATTACCTACCCAACCTGAATCAGGCTTTGGGTTCATTTTCAAAATACAATGTGTGGAACTATTACAATGAGGAAGGGTGACTTGCTTCCAGGTACATACTTGAGGGGGGGGGGGTATTTTGTTCCATTTTTTACAAGTAGAGAGTTCTGTGCCCCTCACTATTAAGGTGTAAGTCATGCAAGTATTGGATATCAGGAAGAAAAAGCCTAGAAAAGCCTTGTGGAGCCCAAGCCATGATAGTTTGCCTGGGGGTCTACATAAAGACATCCCTAAGATGATGTCTAGTCTGAAGCATGTCAGGAATGTAGCTTACGCTTTCTGGAGTGTTAATTTCAGAATTATACATGTTTTCTGATACAAAAGCAAATGGGTACTTTATTATGCTTCCAGAAAAAAAAACTATATAAGCAAAGGCTCAAAGGGAAAATGGTTTTCTCTCGCTACTGTTAATTTGACTTTTCTTACCAGGATAAATCTTGCCGGTCAGAATCGAAGTGGGAAATTTCACCCAGTGCATTTGGGACCTGGGGGGTGGAGGGGGACAGGGGGTGAGTTTCAGAGTCAGTGGGGAGGGAACACATGTGGCATCCCAGTTGGGACTTTTGGGGACTCGCCTGCACCGTGGAATGCACCCATACCTGAACCCTCGGCACAGCAGAAGCTCACTCTGTTCTGTCTTCGGCTTCTACTGCTGGTCGCTGGAGGCAGTGGGCCCGGCTGAGACCTGTGTGACTCATCTGGGGATGTTTAGTGAACTGGTTTGGATGGGAGCAGAGCAGGCAGGTTTCACGCAGTTTGCTGCTGCCTGGAGGGTTTCTCACCAGTCCCCGTAAAGGGCCGGCCTCCCCTAGATGAGGGTGTCTGGGGCTGCTGGGCTCTGCTAGCTGGAACCTCACCTGGGCGACCGCTGCTTCCTCTGGTGGAGACCTGTGCTCGCGGCTCCGCAGAGGCCCGCCAGTGCCACCCCGTGGCCAGCAATGCTGCAGCACCACTGCCACCTGGCACTGAGACAAGTCCCCAGTCTTGGGCTCTGGGAAGTTGGCCGATTAGATGTATACACACAACCCGGCTGTGCTCTTGGTGAGGCTTTGCCCAAAACAGCTTGTCTCCGTTACGGACTGAGTGGCCAGATCCAGCAGGAACCGCTCCGTCCGGCGCAATGGCCTGACCCACGGGCTGCTTTTCTTCCTGTAGCCTCTCAGGTCCTGGCTGGCCAGGTGCTCAGGCAACACTGCCCTTTCCCCATAAGCAGGCCCTGGAGCAGCATAGGCTCAGCAGGGTCCCTCCAGCACATGGGGCAGGTTCTGGGTGGATTTGGGCCCCTCTGCTGACCAGGGAGCCCTACAGCACTTGGGGGCATCAGCTGTCCCCTGAAGACACCTTTATGTGCTTTTTTTTTTAGACTTAGACTTTCCAGGTTGGTTACACGATTCCTTGTCCTATAAACTTACACATGGTATATAATACATTCAGTGAATTTAGATGAATTTCCATACTTGATTTTAGCTTTACTCAATACTAGTGCTTTCTCACGGCATGGACATTATAGCACTGGATGGCGTTGGTCACTGGCAGTGGCTAACACAGCTCTAGCTTGCAAGGGACCAAATGCAGCTGTGTCTATGGCACTTGCTGGGTTGGGCCTTCGGCACGTTTGAAACATTGCAAAGTATGAGAGAGTCCTGTCCAGCTTGCTGGTGGAGTTCCTTAGTCTCAGAACACTATACTAATAATTCACTTATCTACCTAATTGTACCTATTTATATACTTCCAAAGCACAGGTGAGGGATAACAAAAGTTGACTAGTAACAATTAGTTGTGTAAAATAGTAATGCGATGCTTAAGGAGAGCCGTCCTGTACTTTTCAAGTAGATTGTTTATTTACCATTAAACCATTTGTGGATAATAGGTCACTTTAATCGTCTATATTGGGAATGTCCTAAAAATAATCTCGACTTGGCTTTTTGCTGAATGAGAGGGGAAATACTGGCTAGACCAGTGGCAGTACTGATCTTAGCTTCTGACTGCAACACCTTGCAGTGTTTTTCATTGGCGGCAACTTACGTGTCCGGTGTCCTCTACACAGCAGCCTCACTGGGGTTTCTGGAAGTGCCTTAGGCTGGCCTCGTAAGTGTGCTCATAAGGTATGGTCAGCACAGTTGGTCTTTGTGAAGGGCAGGGACTGAACCGGTCCTGGGCCTCACTCTTCACAGTGGCTGCTCTTTCATTCACAGCTGCTGGCGGGCAGCTTTCTCCCTCTGCTCGAAGTCCGTGTGCCATGGGGCCCCTTCTCCTTGCTGTGCCATCCTTCCTTTCCCCTGGCTTCCTGCAAGAAAAGGGACTTCAATCTTTTTGATTTAAGCCCAAACTAGCAGTCCTCCAGGCAAAGTGGACCTGCAGCCTAATCTGAGTTGGTAAAAATTGGTTTCTAAATGTTGGGGTACAGTACTGCCTGCAGCCTGTGCACCTGATATGGCAAGATACTCCAGGGGGAGACCACTTAACTGCTGTCCTTGCCGAGTGCCTGTTGTTTACCTTGTGAGAGGTTCTCGTGGCTTCGCCATATGCTCTCTTCAAAACTTAGTTCCTGGGGGCACGGGGCCTAGAGAGGTATGGCTGCTGATGACCGTGGGTGACCAGGTGGTGGCGAGCAGAGTGGATGGGGGGGGGGGGCGGCGGCACTGAGGCTGCCCACAAGTCCCGGGTTCTGGTGGACGCGCTGCCTTGGGCAGGGGCAGATGTGAGGCACGAAGTTGGAGGGCTTTGTGAGCTGAAGATGCAGGATTTAAAGTTCAAAGTGACGCCTGGTAGCGAAGTACTCGGAACACTGTCACTAGCTTTGGATCCTGTGGTAGTGCCACTGTTGGAAACTCTGGAAAATGAGGAAGTGGTGTTTCTCCTATAAAGTGAGGAAACTGGAGGTGCAGGGGCTTTCAGCTCCCACTGCAGCACTGGCTTCACCAACTGCCGGAGGAAAGAGGACCTTGAGAGCCATGGCTCTGGCCCTCTGCCGTGATGGCCAAGGGCCCATGGCGGCCTTGGGAGCACTGTTCACTGGGTCAGGCTTCTCCGTGGGTAGGATCACCTCTCTTCCCTCAGATTTGAGACTTTCTCCCTGGTTCACTGGGATAGTGACTAGGGACGGAGTGAGTGTGTTTTAATCCCTGGGTAAAACCGGAAGCTCACTAGAGCATGTGTTGAAGCCCCTAGTTTGGTTGGGGAGGCTCGGTGCTGCACGTGAAGATTAGGAGAAGTCTGTACCTGGGGAGGCAGTTCGTCCGGGGGGGTCCCTCTAGGGACTTGACTGCCACCCTAGACGGTGCCCCACCTCATGTCCTGGCCTGCTTACTGGGCCCACTGTTCTGGCCATTCAGCTCCTCCAGACCCGTCACTCTGCGGTGTGCAGAGCAATGACCATCTGTGGCCTTGCCATGTGCCCTGCTGCCATAGCTCCCTGACCCGCTCTGTTCCTGGAGGCCCGGCCGGCCCCAGGACCCAGGGCTGTAGCACTGGCCCCGAACCATCCCTTGATGGTGAGGGTCTGATACGGTGTAGATGTAAGCAGTCCTCTACATCTCTCTGAAGAAGAGCTGGCAGCACAGAAAGATTTTTGTGTAGGTTGAGAGGTTTTGACTTTTGTAGCTTTGGACTACAGACCTTGTTTAGACCAAAAGGACTAATTTATTCTCATATCCAAAGTGAGGTCCCAGCAGAGGGCTGTCCTTGGAATTGCCAGTCATGCAGCCTCTTTGCATGTCAAGTGGCCGACCTTCCCCATGCTGCAAACCCACCCACCCACCCCCCGCCCGCCCTCTGCTTTCCTTCTTTATCCACATCCTCATTTCCTTGACTCTGATCCAGGCAGCGGTGGGCACCTGTATGCTGCTCCAGGCCCTGCGGTCCACCCTTCCACAGCCCCAAGAGTGGGCGGAGGGGCAAGCGGACATCCGTTTAAGGGGAATGTGTCTGAGATTTCCTAAGTTTGTGTTGACAAAAACTGACACTTCGACTCTTAACAAAAGTGATCTTCTACATCTTTTTATTAACGCACTGTTTGCCTTTCAGTTTCCAAGCTGTGTTCATGATTTAAATTAAGCCCATGGTAACTAGGGTTTGTTGCTTAAGTAAAAGCTTTAATGTAACAGTATGTAGCAAAGTGTATTTTTCTGAAATCAGGTGTGGTCATAGTCATGCATATTGGTGGTAGCCCTTCTCTGTAACATTTCTTTGCTGGATTTAATAGTTAATTATTTTAAGCTGCTCTCCCACAGCGAGGCCTCGCTAAGTGTGCTTGCATCTCTTGTAGCTATGAAGGAGGAGAGACGAGCAGAGGAGAGGAGCACAGCACCCAAAAGAATGGCTCCCGCGGGCCCCTCAGCAGGTGGCCGACAACCTTCGCCCAGAAATCTCCTTCCAAAGAAGGCTCCGCCCTTTGCAAACACAGCAGCAGCCAAAGTGGCCATTAAAAAGTCGCCCTCGGGTTTCAAGGGCCCTGGACCCAAGCGGCCCTGGCTCTCAGCCGCCCCCTCGGCTGGCACTCCTGCCACCAAGCAGGCAGCACTGGCACCTGGGGCTGCTGCAGCTGCCTCCAAAAAGCTACCCAGCTCGGCTGCATTGGTGGGGGCCGTCAGGAAGCCGGCGGCCACCTCCATGCCCTTGGCTTCTCCAGCCCCGGGACGCCTGGGTGCCTCGAGCCCCGCCCTGTCGCAGCCAAATTCACAAATTCGGCAAAATATCAGACGCTCCTTGAAGGAGATTTTGTGGAAAAGGTGGGCTATTCTCCTTGATTTCTTACCGTTAAAGTGGTCGAGTGCGGTTATGTTGTGACTGCCATGCTTTGGGGACCGTGCGGGCGCAGTGGCCCATGCGGTCTGTTTTTGTTCCTTCTAGAGTCAACGACAGTGATGATTTAATCATGACAGAAAGTGAAGTAGGAAAAATCGCCCTCCACATTGAGAAAGAGATGTTTAACCTGTTCCAAGTCACAGATAACCGTTACAAGAGCAAATACCGCAGCATCATGTTCAACCTCAAGGACCCCAAAAACCAGGTGTGTGCAGGCGGCTCAGAGCAGGGCCCGCTGGCTCACAGGGTCTCCCAACCACACCTCCCAGTGCTCATGCAGACACGGCATCTGGAAGCTCTTGTCCTTGCAGCACAAGCCAGAACACCATCATGCCTTCCCTGGTTCAGGCTGTGGGTGCACACACATGTTGTCAGGCCTGGCCTGGTCTCCCCAGCTGCTTGTCTTCTAAACATGCTTCAAAGTTACATCCCTAACGTTTCATAAGCTCCAGTAACATTCAGATTCTTCCTCTTAAGAGTATAAGTATCTCCATATTTGGGGTTCAGACAGCCTCTTCGGCCTTGCTGTCGTCCCCTCGCTTGAGCAAGCCCACTAGTCTGGGCCTCCTTAGAGCAACAGTAAGTGGTCTTGAATGCACCCAGTGGTGCCCCCCACCCAGGCAGGTGCTGTGCTCATGTGGCATGCGGGAGCTGATCGTCCTAACAACCATGCCTGAGCAGTGCTCTTCCACTGCGGTTGAGGTGGGAGGCCCTAGGAAAGCATTAGCCACTGGCCTGATGAGTTCCCCTGCCTCCTGCTCTCCAGAGCGTGCCGTCTTCAGGCCTCCTCTCTGATGGCTTCTTGAACTCTTATATGTGCTGAGAAGTGGAGCTTCCCTTCCCATCTCAGCATAGTAACCTTGTGGCAAAAGTGATTTCTTGCTACCTTTATTCCTAACTGTACCTTTTTGAGTTGATTTTGTTCTCTTTGAGGTTTTTGTAGCAGAGCCAGTGCCTTGTGGCACATAAGGACAACTAGCCAGCTCGTGCTGGCGTTGTCTGGCCCCTGCTGGGCCCTGTCCGGCTACTTTCGGGCCCCTGGTGAAAGCTGCTTGTCCTGCTCTGTTTCTCTTGTATTCTCTCTAGTGTCTTAGAAGCAGGCACTGAAATGTTTTTGAACAAGTGAACGAAAGATGTTTGTTTATAGGGGCTCTTCCATCGTGTTCTTCGTGAGGAAATCTCTTTAGCAAAACTTGTGAGAATGAAGCCAGAAGAACTTGTGTCTAAAGAGCTGTCCACGTGGAGGGAGCGGCCAACCAAACCCGTGAGTGTTTTGGCAGGGGCCCAGGGCTCTCAGTGCTGGGCCTTCCTGGGTCTCCAGGGTGTTGGCCAACGGGAGGGGCATGAGCAAGGCCTCCTGGCCAAGGTTTAGGCTCTGTGTACTTCTCATCTCAGGTGATGGAGTCCAGAAGCAAGCTGCACAGTGAGAATAAGAAGACTGCTGCTAAGCAGGACTCTGTGCCTGACATGGAGGACTCTCCACCCGTGTCCGACTCCGACGTAAGCCTTGGGGATTTCAGGAGCAAACAGGAATGGAGTGAGAGTAATCTGTTCCCCCTGAGCTTGTAACAAGCATTGTGTGCAACGGCCCTTTGTGCCAGTGGCTCTTCCGGCCAGGCCAATTTCTGTGCTGTTGCCCTGGAGACAGAGGGAAGCATGACCTGCTCAGCTGTCCCCTCTTCCCACTGCAGGAGCAGCAGGAGTCTGTGCGGGCCGCACCAGAGAAAAGCGCCACACCCCTCCTGGACGTTTTCAGCTGCATGCTGAAGGACACCACGGGTCAGCACCGGGCTCATCTGTTTGATCTCAACTGTAAAATCTGCACAGGTGAGCGCAGTGTGGGGCACAAGCCTTTGGAGCTGAGACTCCATTTCCTTTAGCTTAAGTCACTGATTCAGTGACTGTATCTTCTAAGTTTATGAACTTAACCTCTATCTTTATGATGTTGCTTTTTGGGGCACCTGGGTGGCTCAGTGAGGTGTCTGCCTTCAGCTTAGGGCATGATCCTGGGGTCCTGGGATCAAGTCCTGCATTGGGCTCCCTGCTCAGTGGAGAGTCTACTTCTCCCTCTCCCTCTGCTGCTCTCCCTGCTTGTGCTTTCTCTCTTACTCGCGCTTGCTCTCTGAAATAAATAAAGTTTTAGAATGTTGCTTTATTTTATTCTTACAAGAAATTACTTGGGGGCAAGCTGTGCTTTTGAATGTGTGGGATTCCTGAGGAAGGCCTTCCTCATGTTCTTCAGGTCAGGTTCCCTCATCAGAAGATGAGCCGGCTCCAAAAAAACAGAAGTTATCAGCTTCTAAGAAGGAAGAGTCGAAACCCAAGTATGAGACTTCTTCCTCTGAGCCAGTCCTTAGCTCTGCTGATGAAGCGATGCCAGAAACTGTGCCCAAGAATGCCACTGAACCAGACCTGGACAGTGCTGCTCACGCTCATTTGGAGAGAAAGTATTTCCCTGTGCTGCCAGGAGACAGCCACCCAGAGCCCTCCACCCTGGAAGGCCCCTCCTGCCCAGCCACCTGTGGGGGCACGGTGCTCACCACGGTCACAGTGTCTGGCCGAGACCCTAGGACTGCATCCAGTGGGTCGTGTACAGTCACGGCCCCTGCAGCAGCCCGCCCAGATGGTGCCCACCCAGCGGAACCCCGACAAGACGTCCTGAAGCCCACTGTGACCTCGGTGACAGTGCCCAAGTCCATACTAGCAAAGCCGTCCTCATCCCCTGAGCCCAGATACCTCCTGCCAGTGCCACCGCCCCCGCGTGTCAGGTGCGCCCCACAGGTGGATCGGGAACAAGCCATGAGCTTTGTTTCTCGTGGGTTAGCGGGAGCGGGGGGTGGGGGTGACCCCAGGGGGTAGTTCAGCGCCAATCCACTCGGAGTGCAGCTTCGTTCTGGTAACGTGTGTGGGCACGAGAAGGCCTGGTTTTAGCATGCCTGCGCCTTATTTTAAATGCACAGATCTTGAAAACCCAGATGTGGCCTTAGTCATTCAGGTCTATTGCCTATTCAGTTTCTTTTTTCTTGACCAGAATGTCTATAGCATTATGGTTAAAGTAGCTAATTTGAAAAAGTTACCAAACTGGCAGGAATTTACTCTTACCATTATAATACCATGAAGTCTCTATACTTTGGAGATGGTTTCAGCAGAGGGAAAGATCTGATTTTTTCTGTTTTGTTTTACAGTGTCTCCGAGT
The DNA here is from genome assembly GCA_004023965.1 of Spilogale gracilis. NCBI lineage: Eukaryota > Metazoa > Chordata > Mammalia > Carnivora > Mephitidae > Spilogale > Spilogale gracilis. The sequence goes on along the minus strand of PITA01003474.1, from coordinate 57,195 downwards.
CAAGGTCCCCTCCGGAAGGAGATACAACGCTCTTCTTGTCTCGACTCAGCACCATTTGGAAAGGATTTATTAACATGCAGAGTGTAGCAAAATTTGTCACTAAGGCTTATCCCGTGTCAGGGTGCTGTGACTATCTCAGTGAGGTTAGAACCGAGCATGAGTGTGTGTGTGTGTGTGTGTGTGTGCGTGCGTGCGTGTGCGTGTGTGCGCGCGCGCGCGCACGTGTGTCTTCCTTAGCTGTCCCATCCAGGCCCGGGGTCACATGTGCCGCAGCCCTTCCTGCTCTCGGGAGTCAGCAGATTAAGCAATGGTAGAAATTCAAATGTAAAGTGTCCCAATGTTTATGAAAGAGCTGGGGGGTCTCTCTTCTGTTTGTTCAACAAGGGCATTGAGCCCATGTGTGTGCTTTCCCAGCTGAAAGCATGCCAGGGCATGTGTGACTGTCTCGGTGTGCATACGCAGCAGCTCTTCACTTTTCCAAAATCAGTGTGAACAGCACTGGCATTTATCACCTTAGCAAGCAGAAAGTAAGTCCCTTCTGGATCGTGTCTGAGTCCTTGCTGTGTGTACATGTTCACACCAGATAACCTAAAGATGTCGTGCAGAACACACCCCTGTTGGGCAGAAGGTCCTGCCGCCCTCCTTAGTGGCCCCTGGTCCTGGATGCTAACCAGGCAACGTTTAGTGCGAGCGTTAACCACGTTCTGTGAAGGAGTTGGGGTCTTCTGGAGTCTTCGGGTAGTTTGGTGCCTTGAAATTACTACATGAGTCTAAAGTGCTGCAGTCTTACTGGTCATTTATCCAAAGTACGTTTTGTTTAGGACCTGCCAGACACGGGTATTTTGGTGCCTTGAAATTACTACATGAGTCTAAAGTGCTGCAGTCTTACTGGTCATTTATCCAAAGTACGTTTTGTTTAGGACCTGCCAGACACGATTCACATCGGTGGAAGGATCACACCCAGAACAGTTTGGGATTATGTCGGCAAACTCAAGTCTTCTGTGTCTAAGGTACCTGCCAACAGTCTAACCTCTGCCCCCGTGGAGGAAGGCATTTGTGTAAATGCAACTCTTTCTTTCACTTTCCATCTTGATGGGTTGGTATCTGCAATGTCAGCCTGGAAGTTACTAAGCACTGCCAGGTAAATGTTTAAAGTTACCTTTATAGAGGATAACTGTTCAGGTCATACGGTGACGGCAGTTGTGTTATGGTTTATGTTAATGTGCATGTGGTTTGGGTTTAGTGAGAAACACAGGCACTATGGCTCCCACGAGGCCCGGACCCTGCGCAGGCTGCAGGCTGTGAACCCTGAAACACAGCCACAGCTAGGCCTACATGCGTGGGGCAGGGCTGCGGTTTTCACAGGCACACATGGGGCTCAGGCCCTCTAGTCTCGTTGAGCTTCCCCATTGTGAAGCCGCCCTTGGCTTGTGTGCAGATCACACACTCGGGTGATCGGGACTGCTGTCCTGACAGTCCGCACCAGACGCTGCTGCTCTGGGCCAGCACCGCCGGGTGGCGGGGCTATTTGGGAGACCGTGGGGCTAGGAATAGAAGCAGCCTTCAGGAGATTCCTGCCAAAACCAAGGTCTGAGTCCTAACAGCCCAATGGCCGGAGCGCCCACTGTCCCTCCAGTTCTGTCACCCTGGCGTGCTGGGTGGCAGGACTGTGGGGAATGGGCAGAGAAGCACTCGTTTCTCTCATTTCAGATGGCGTTTGAGGTTTAGGTGGAAGATGGGTGCAGAAACCTTCTCCGGGTAGCCGCAGGCCAACGCGCTCTCGTCTTCTGTTTGTGCTGCAGGAGCTGTGTCTGATCCGCTTCCACCCCGCGACTGAAGAGGAGGAGGTGGCCTATATCTCTCTCTACTCCTATTTTAGCAGCCGTGGCCGCTTTGGTGTTGTAGCTAATAACAGCAGGCACGTCAAGGACCTCTATCTGATCCCCCTGAGTGCCAAGGACCCCATTCCATCCAAACTCTTGCCCTTTGAGGGACCAGGTAAGCACCAACTTTCTGAGTGGTGACTCGGCACACCTGACCCTGCACATCCCTTTCCTGCTGAGCTTGTCTTGGGCAGATGTGCCACCTCACCCAGACCAGGGCTTTCTGGCAGCAGGACCGAGGCGGGCAGATGGAGCCGCAGTTAGCTGTAGAGCTCAGCTTCTGGGACACTGGAAGAGGGAGGCATCAGAAGTACTCTTACTGATGGCATGAATTGTCTCAGAACTGTGACGTGAAGGGGGAGGGGATCGCACAGTATCCAGCCAGCCAGCTGGTCATGGCCTCTGGTCAGTGGAGGCCGGAAAAGGGTGGGAGAGGACAGTAATCCTCACAGGGGCCTTGGGGGTCTTGCTTGTCATGAAGCTCGGGGATGAGAGACGCCAGGCAGGAGAGACAGGAAAGCTAGAGTGTCTGTGTTCCTTCCTTAGAAAGTGGTACTTTCTTAGGATCACTTACAAAGTAGTTCTTTAAAAAAAAAAGAATAGAGAGAGAAAGAAAGAAAGAAAGAGAAAGAAAGGAAGGAAGGAAGGAAGAAAGGAAGGAAAGAAAGAAAGAAGAAAGAAAGAAAGAAAGAAAAGAAAAGAAAAGAAAAGAAAAGAAAAGAACAAAAGCTCTCAGACTGGTCAAGGGCTTGAGGGGGTTCCAGGGGGACCTGGTGTGTGCAGGGCCAGCTCCTGTTGAGCCCTCACATATCCACGTGACTCAGTTACACAGGATGCCACATTGAAGTGCCTCCTCAGCCACGAAGTCCCCAAAGGATGGAGAAGAGCTGAGAGGTGCCGCCGTCTAATGCACAGCGAGCGCTCTCGACATGCTTTGTTCTAGAGCCACGGCTGAATGCCAGGCCCATGGTGGCCCTGCCTAAATCTGACACCTCTGTGTCCCAGCCCTGTCACCAGTCCCGGCAAGTGTTCTGCCCCAGCCACACGCCATACTCCCCATACCTAAGCCGTGGCTGGGCCCAGCAGGGCTGTTGGGCCAGAGCGCAGCACCCACACGCACATCCTGGGTCCTGACTGGGGTGTGTCCTTAACGCTTGAGCTGTGTTCAGCTGACCCTACGTGGCAGAAGTGGGGCCCACGCCAGCATGGCTGGCGTCCATCATCGGGGTAGATAGCTGCTGGCACACTAACAAGTTGCCTTCATGCCGGCTATGCTTTAAAAGCCAAGGACTCGAGGGGTCCTCTCACGAACCCTTGGGGTGAAGGGGCGCCCCTAGCAGGTGGCAGGAAGAGCCTCCCTGGAGGTTCTTGGCGAGCGGGTGGCTGTGTGAAGCATGGTGGCCGGCTTCCTGGATGCCCGTCCTCAGTTCCTGAGGCTGAAGATGAAGAAGCCAGCCTCTCAGGCCCTGGGAAGAGCCTCTGGTCAGTCACCAGCGTAGAAGCTCATGTGGATTATGTAGCATAAGTAGAAGCGTAGGGTTGCCTGGTGACACAGACCCCAGGTGCTCGCAGAGCTGCGGGTGACCCTCGCAGCCTCCCTGAAGCCGGGCTGAGCGCATCCCGCTGCCCCAGCGGGTGGCTGCTTGGAGACATCGCTGTCCGGGGAGCAGGGCAGAGGCCGGTGTGCAGGCCCCACCGGGGCAGGGCTGCCAGGAGCTGGGCATGGTGCGGAGACAGGTGCAGGCTCCCCTCAGCGGACAGGTGAGGAGGCCCTGCAGCAGAGCCGCGGGTATGGGGGACAGCCCAGCTGGTAGAGGGGTGGGAGTCGTATGGGACGCTTCCAGGGTTACATGGGGACAGGGAGGGCTGTGGGGGGGCACTTGCCTGGTCCGCTAAGCGTGATGGGCACTGGGTTCCCGGACACACCCGGTGACTGGCCACCTGCACTCCTGAAGCTCCCACACCACCTGAAGGGGCACCCGGACCAGCCACAGACTTCCGTCCACAGTAAATACACGACAGGAGGGGGGGCTTGAGAAACGTAGTGATCAGTGAAATTCTGTGCATAAGCTTTTAAAGACTTTCTTTAATCTAAGGGGCTTCTAAATCTAACCCTATTTAGCATTTTTATTGTTGTTGTTCTCCTGACACTGTTATTACCATTAATACCTACATGTACTTTATACATCTCCTCAGCTGAACAGTCCTGAGCCCGGGCCAGGTCCTTTGCCTGACCCGGTTCTTCCTGTACCCACAATGTGACTCGGCGCTCTCTAGGTCCAAATGTTCGTGTGTCCTAGTTTCGTGGTGTGTGTGTGTGTGTGTGCGCACGCGTGTGGAAGGCTGGGGGCGTGCCCTGGTGTGTTGTGTGCACGTATCTGGAAGGCTGGGCGTGGGGACGTCTCTCCTGTCACAGAGGCCCCTGTCCTCACAGAGTCAGTCTCTGCGCGGCCTCCTCAGCAGAGCAGCCAGCAACCTCAAGCCGGCACCCTCCGGCAAGCAGTGCCACAGCCTGGCAAGGGCGCCCTTGACTCCCACCGCAGCCCTTTCTCCCAGGAAGTGACCTGCACTGCTCATAGTTGTCACTTGCCTGAGGTCTCACACCCAGTAATTGGTCGTGCCCAGGTCCGCACCTCCCCCTGTCGGTCACACTCAGTCTCTGCGCAAGTGTATGGAGCATAGGCCTGGGTGGACACGGGCTCCGGCTCCGGCTCGCCACTGGTCTGAGGGGGCTGGGGGAGGGCTGTTGTGTGAGCAGGAGAGGGTTAAGAAGGAGGTGGGGAGGGTGTTGCAAAAGGGCGTGGCGAACCCTCCCTGAAGCCCGGTTGGTGAGGAGTCATTTCATACCTAGAGAAGAGCTCCAGGTACCCTCACCTCCTGGACTCGGGGGCCCCATAGATGTCGTCCACATGGGATTATCCTCCAAACTCCTCTGTCCACATTTGAGAAGCAGGACACAGAAGGCTCCTAACCAGGGGCCCTACATGCGCCTCCCCCTGGGCCGGTGCCATGTTCTTTCCCAGCGTCGCACTCCTGGCAGTAAGCACGGAGCATGTGTCCACGTGTGGCCACTGCTCGGCCCACACACCAGGTGTCCGCACAGCGTGTCGGAACCCACCGAGAGCATGCTCAGCTTCTCGAAGGACATTCTCGTCCATGCGTATTAGTAGTATTTGTTCCTTAGAAATACCAGGTTGTCTTACTCTGTCGCACACGTCATTCTTAATAACCTGACAGCACAATTTCAGAAGACACCTGGAAACCCCAAGTTTCTGATCCAGCTCACATTGGATGTTCATCTTACAGTCCCCTGTTACCCCGACAGGCCTGGACCGAGGGACTCGGTAGGGCGCAGGCCCTGGCTTAGAGCGCCTGTTGAGTGGCCTTGGGCTTCGAGGAGGTGCATGCTGGAGGGGTGGGGGGGGGCGGGCAGGGACTCTCCTGATCCGGGTGCTTAGTGCAGAGGCGGGTTTCCCGGAACCCTATAAACTCATGGTGCCATCTTCTGCATTCACGTCTGCTTTCTAAACTAGCTGGAAACTTCTGTGAGTGCAGTGTTGTCAGGTAAGCGCTCCTCAGTTTCCCTGCATGTGTGTGTGAAAGAATCTGGCTGTGCACACGTTGTCCTCAAACTCAAGCACAGTACTGAATTCAATGTACCGCTCTTTCTCCTTCGAAATCAATAAAAATATTTCCTGGAACCTGGTCACTGTTTGTTTGAATTTGAAGTGTTTGGTAGTTCTTGGGACCTGTCACAGGTCCACTGGGATGGAGGATGGAAGTCTCCACTTTTACTTTTCATAAGCCAACGCGATCCTCTCTGGGTGTGCAGCCCGGACGAAGACGGACAACACTCTGCTGTTACCTGAAATGTGCGCAGAGCCCGATGGCTTTTGACGGGTCTTAGGGGTTCAAAATTGGAAAGGGAGAGGAATGCATGTGTGTGAGGGTGTGCACGTGTGTGTGTGTGTGGTGGTGGTGGTGGTGGTGGTGGTCCTGGTCCTGGTGGAGGGTTGGGGAGGTACATAGTGTCTCCCCCATATTTGCCAAGTCTCTCTCTAGGCAAGTCCTGCTTCAGAGCTATGGCTTGTTAATGCCCACACAGTTTGTTTAGCAGGAGTGAAAATTTTGTTTTGATGGATTCAGATTATGAGAGTTTTCATTTTAAAAAATAGAGTGCCAGATTTCGGGGTAAAAGCATTTTGGTAGTTTTGGGGTTAAGGAGTCAGCTTGTGGTTGGTTTAAGATAGTTTTGTCCTGTGCTATGTCAGCCTTCAGGTGTGTGGGGGCGGCCCAGGGCTGTGCTTCCTGCCCCTTCACGTTCCCTGGCCTCCCTGTCACTCAACATGCAGGAACACAAGTCCTGGTCTGAGTCTTGTGTTGGGAAGTCCATTCACACGACTGTGCAGATGTCCGCAGTCCCTGGATCTGCCCACATTTTCTGTATGGGTCTGATTCCAGCCATAGAGACCCTACCACCAAGAAAATTGAGGGATGTCTACATATAGCTCGAGAGGCTTGTGTGACCCATGCAGTGCAGCCTGAGGATACGCTTGCTCCAGCGTTGTGGAGCAGGTGGGTGCCAACACCGTTCCAAGTGATCGCTCCTCTGGAAATGGAGGATGGCACACTTAGCTGCTGCTCACTTTGCAGTCTCCACCCACTTAGTTGCTTATTTCCGTCAGCTTTATGAATTACAAACCTAACCGCCCTCAGAGGGCAGTGGGTAAGTAAGCATCTCTGCTTCTAGTAATGGGCAAAGGGAGGAATTTTGCAAAAGCAGAGCAGCAACCCCATGCCCCGGGCTGGAGCCCTCAGTCTCCACGCTGTAGCACCCTCTCGGACACCCTCTCATTTCCAGGGGAGCGCTCGGCCGTGGGCAGGCCTGCAGAGGGCCCTGGCCACAAGTGGGGCATTCTGGAGGAGAGCCAGCCCTCTACTGCCCGCCCCTGGGGAGCCTGCCACCTGCCCTGTGGCAGTAGAGGGCACGGTCAAGTCAGGCACATCCTCAGCTCAGTAAAGATGGATCCTAAGGCCCAAAACAGATGAATGAACTTTATTGTCCTACAAATGTCAGTTACTGCCAGGGTGCTAGTTACACTTAACATATTCATGCAACCATAACATGAACGCACAAATGAGATGATAAGATCTGTTTCAAAACAGATGTATGCCTTGTTGTGACCACCCAGTTTAAATTTAAAATACTTGGCGAAATTCAGAACAGTGATAGGAGCCTGGAGCTTCATTTGATCACGGATCTGTGTAGTTGAGGTAGTTGGGAGTTGAAAGCTGCTAAATTAGATGCCCATGTCCAGAGAGCTCCCTGTTTTCCAAAACAAACGTAAATACTGAGTAATTTAACCGCCATCTTGCCTGATAAATAGGACAGGCAAGGTTGGAATCTGCAGAGCGTGGCTGAGGTTAGGGTGTAGTGGTTGCAAACCATCAGGAGTTTTAGTTGGAAGGGCACACTTCACCAGAACCCCAGACCAGGTCTTCCTGGGTTTAACACAGTTACTTCCCCATCACGCAGCTTAAGGACCTGAGACTTGACCCTGAGCCACGAGCCCTGACATTGGCGCCTCAGGAGGTGGCAGGGCCCTCTGCACTAAGTATGGTCTTGGGACCCCACACCCCCGCCCCCACCCCTGGGCCAAGGCTCCCCAGCCCTTGCTCACACCCGCTCACCCACGTGGCTGAGCACATTCCTTCACTTTGGCTCAGATGCTTACGGAGCTGGCTTACGGAGCTGCTGTAGAGTGCAGCCGGCAGGCCAGGCAGCAGATGTTTGGTCCAGAATGGCCATGAGAGCCATTTTAGCAATTGATCGTACCCCAAACTGGATCTGAGTAAGCAATCCAGCGCTCAGTAAATGGCTATTAGAGTAAGAGATGCTATTCTAAGTTAAAATATCCTTAACTCGTGTTAATTAGGAAACAAGCTTGACAGATTACCCTTCGTGTCTGCTGAGCAGAAACGTTTGGCTTTGGCTAGGACACTCCGTGGGCTGCCTGACCTTCCAGTCTACTCCCCCCTTTGCCAGGCTCCGCCTTTCCTGGATACACGGCTTTTATTGGGGGGGTGCGGGGAGAGGACATTCTGGAAGCCAGGTCTCTGATGAAGGTGGTGTTCAGGTCCAAGTGTGTTAGGAGTGGGTGTCTTCCGTGGGCCCCTGCACTCTCATTTGTGAGCCTGTGAGCAGGCAGCCCTTCCCCCACAGGAGGGAGGGAGGTAGCGCAGTGTTGGGTGCAAAGAGGCTCTGTCTCCCAGCTCACTCTGGCCTGATCTTCCTTCTCAGGGGGGCTGCCCATCAGCCCAGTTCTGTTGGAATTTGGGAAGATTAATAGACATTTTAGAATTATATAATGGTGTCCAAAAACAACTATTTGAAGTGACCTGTCATCATCATAAAACCAAAAAGAATGGGGAAAATGTACTGATATTTAGTAAGTGAACGGTGTGTACATATAGCATAAATATCTAGTTCAGTAACATTAACTTACTAGTTGAATTTATATAATTTGATTTTAAGTATCTTTTGCTATTGACAAATTTTTGTGTATCATTTCTCCCTAAAATTACTGTTTTGTGACTTGGGGTTTTTGTTCCTCTTTTGGTGTTCTGGATTTATTAATGGTATGTGGTGGTGAATCGTTACTGAAATATTAACATTCCTGAAAAGATGTCCAATTTAGAATGGAGAAATCTTTATTTACTTAAGAAATGATTATGTTTAAGAGCTGTCCTGTGCCCGGAGACCCCAGTGCCTTCCGCATGTCCTCTTGTCCCCTGCTGTTTTTCTGAACACTCTGGACTTGTGTCCCAGCGCTGTCCTGTGCTTACAAAGACCGTGAGCATTACTCAGCTGTTGTTAACGTTAACTGTCTTTCTAAACCTAGCAGAACATTGACTTTAGCCGTTTTGGTCACACTGCCCTCCCCATTCACCGTAACTTGGACACCAGCAGCTAGTGACCTGACCTAACGGTGTGTGTGGAGGCCAGTGTCACCAGTTGTAGGACCGGCCTCTGATTCCAACCTAAAGCTTCATTTCTGTAGCACAAATCCTCAGTTAAGGCAGGACGGGGCCGTTGCCTTTCTGATGTGTTAGCAAGAGGCAAAGAAAAGAACACAGCTAAGAGTTTGTTGCAAACCCTCCAAGTCTGTGCTTTACTCCCTGGGCTAGCAGACACTGACAGCATGATGGCCTTCCCCACGTCCTCTGTTGCTCTGATACTTTAGCATTATATCTGATGTTTAGATCTGTCGCGGAAATCCTGACTCAGGGTGACTTTTCTCTGTGAGCTGGGCCCTGGGCTCTGGGGTCTGGGCCGCGGGGTCGGAGTTGACCCACGGCCTTTGCAGTAAGCCCTTCAAACCTTTGATTTTCCTTTGCCGGCAAGTTCCTTCCTTCTGCCTATTGAGACGTGCCCACTACTGCCCTTAATAGGGTTTGCGTCTGAAGAACAGAGGCTGAAGTTAGATTCTGAAATTTGTACAACTGTTTTGTTTTTCAGGTCTTGAGTCACCACGTCCCAACATAATCCTTGGGTTAGTAATCTGCCAGAGAATAAAACGTCCTTCAAATGCTGGAGAATTAGATAAAGTAGAGGAGAAGCGGACCCGCCCTCAGACCCAGGAAGAGATGGAGGTTTCAGCCTATCCCAAAGTGCCTGTGGCCCCACAGTCTGAGAGGAAGCCCCCCAAGTTCCAGGGGGGCTCTGGGGACATGGCTGCCAGCACCACACCCCCAGGGACTCCTCCACCACCGCCGCCACTGCCGGAGCCCCCTGCCGTGCCAGCCTCATCATCCATGTTGAAAATACTGTCCTCGCTGAAACCAGGAGCCCCAAGCACTGTCCCCGCAGTGCCCACCGCCACAGCTCTTCCAGCGGCCGCTCTCTCTGCCAATCCCTCTGCTTCCAAAACAGCCTCACCTCTGGAGCACATCCTGCAGACGTTGTTCGGGAAGAAGAAGTCATTTGACCCGCCTGCCAGAGAGCCTGTGGAGTCTGCCCCCGCCTCTCACCCAGACTCCAAAGCCAAGGCCGATGGCGGGCTGCCCGCAGCGCCCTTACTAGATCCAATTGTCCAGCAGTTTGGTCAGTTCTCAAAAGACAGAGCTCTGGAGGACGAGGAAGATGACCGACCCTATGACCCTGAGGAAGAGTATGGTCCTGAGAGAGCCTTTGACACTGAGCTGGAGCATGGGAGGCACCCTGATGTGGAGAAGGCCCCCGAGACCTCCGAGCGGGAGGAGGTGGCCTATGACCCAGAGGATGAGACCATTTTAGAAGAAGCCAAAGTGGCCATTGAGGACCTGCCCAACAGGATGTGTGCTGAGGGGAAGGGCGGCGTTGCAGAGAGGTCCGGGGAACCCACGGCCTCTGGAACGGCCCCCTCTCTGGTGGAACAGCAGAAGATGATTGAAGAGCTCAACAAGCAGATCGAGGAACAGAAGAGGCAGGTGGAGGAGCAGGAAGCGGCGCTGCGGCAGCAGAGGGCCGCCGTGGGCGCCTCCATGGCACACTTCTCTGTGGCGGATGCGCTGATGTCGCCGCCCCCAAAGGCCTCCCTGCCGCAGGCCGAGCTGTTCCCACAAGAGCAGCAGGCGCTGGGCCGCCCTGCTGCGCTCCCCGGTGCCTCTCCCGCGACAGGCCCCAGCTGTGACCCGCGGCAGAATCGGGACCCTCGGCAGGCTCGGCGACTGGCCGTGGAGCACTGCGAGAGTGAAGCCAGCTCGAGGCCCCCTGCAGCCCGGGAAGAGGCTGTGGAGGCTGCCCTGCCAGCCAAGCCAGAGGGCCCCAAGCAGGAGCGCCCCTTGAGCCCCGAACCGCCACCTGCAGAGAGTGGCCCTCCCTTGTCCGGCTCGAGCAGCGCCCCCCGACCTGCCCGCAAGGTGCTGCTGCCCACACCCCCCAGCACCGCCTTTGAGCCTGGCTTCCCTCTGCAGAATGACGGGCCAACTTTCCCCTCTCCTGGAGGGAGGGACCCTTTCTCAGGTCCAGCCTGTACCTCTCAGGAAAAATCGCTTGGCTCGACTCAGTATGAGGATCCAAGAAATGCTCAGTTTGCTGAAAAAGGTGACCACCCAGCAGGTGAAGCCGAAGGAGACAGAGAGTCCCAGTGCAGACCCGGTGAGGGGCCTGCCACATTCCCCTCAGCTGGACAGAGAGGAGGGGTCCCTCCGCCCCCATCTCAGGGCCAGCGTGAGCCTGGACCACGCACTTTTGGGATATCGGGGCTTCATGGCCCCAATTTCCCAGGACCAAGGGGGCCAGCCCCTCCATTTTCAGAAGAGAATATCGTTTCTAATAGCGATGGGCCACGAGGGCCTCCACCAGCCAGATTTGGGGCCCAGAAGGGACCCATCCCTTCCTTGTTCTCAGGGCCACATGGGCCCCCTCCCTATGGGGACAGTAGGGGTCCCTCCCCCTCCCACCTTGGGGGGCCCAGAGGAGCAGCACCACCCCAATTTGAAGAGCGAAAGGACTCCCACGGGGAGAAAAGGGAATTCCAGGACAGCCCATACGATGAGATGGCAGGCCCTGCCCCTCAGTTTGAGGGGCCAGAACCCCAGTTCATGGGGAGTCGCACAGCACCTTTCCAGTTTGGAGGCCAGAGAAGGCCTCTGCTGTCACAGTTTAAAGGGCCCCGAGGGGTTCCCCCTCCCTCTCAGTTTGGTGGTCAGCGAGGCCCCCCCCCGGGCCACTTTGTGGGCCCGCGGGGGCCGCATCCCGGTCAGTTTGAAGGACCCAGAGGCCAGGGACCAAATTTCATGCCCGGACCCAGGGGGGTTCAGCCTCAGCCATTTGAGGAGCAGAGGGTAAGCTCACCACCGCGATTTGCCAACCCCCGTGCACCAGCACCCCTTCCATTTGGTGGACCCAGGGGGTCTGTGCCCTTTCCAGAGAAGAGTGAGCCCACACCCCCACGCTTCCACTTCCAGGGCCCAGCGCCCGGGCCAAAGCCAGCGCCCAGACCCCTGCTGGAGCTACCCAGCCACCCGCCACATAGGCCCGAGCGCTGGGACGAGGCGCCCACACAGGGCCCCGAGGCCGAGTTCCGAGAGGGCAAGGGCCACGAATACAGAAGCCAGGCCTTCGAAGGACGGCCGAGGGAGCGGTTTGAAGCCGGACCCAAAGAAAAGCCTCTGGATGAGCCTGAAGCTGCGCCGCCGGAGAACCGGTCGGGCAGGGCCCTGGACGAGCGCCGGCGGGAGCGAGGGCGGCGTTGGAGCCGGGAGCGGGACTGGGAAAGGGGCCACGAGCGGGGCCGTCACCGTGACAAGGAGCCCGGCCGTGAGTGGGACCGTAGTCGGGAGCGTGGTCCAGACAGGGACCGGGGGCGGGAGCCGGAGCGGGTGGCCGAGTGGGGCCGGAGCCGGGAGCGCAGCAGGAACCGGGAGCGGGAGCGCCGGCGGGAGCGGGAGCGGGAGCGGTCTCGCAGCAGGGAGCGTGGCCGTGACCGGACCCGTGAGCATGGCCGGGAGCGCAAGGACCGCAGCAAAAGCAAGGAGGGCACCCGGGACCCCAAAGGTGAGACCCCTCGGGTTTCCACCCCCGCGGTGCAGACCTAGCGGTCGGCAGCTGCACAAGACTCCGAGGCTGCTCTGGCCGAGGCCTCCCCACAGCTGCCCTCCAGGAGAGCTGGTGCGTGAATGGGGGAGAGCACAAGGTTTTACAAAGAGCTATGAACTTAGACGCAGAATAGAATATTCTGGACTTCAGAAATTACTGTAATTTTGTGTATAGTGGTTTCTTAAAAAAATTCACATCTTTACAATTCTGATGCTTTTTAAGACTAAGAACTCAGTATTTCCATTTAAAATTACTGAAATGGGAAAGTGTCTACAGAAGCATATTGCTTTTTCAGATTATAAAGTTATCTTTTCCAATAACTTGACCATAGTAAATTTTAAGGGAGTTTCAGTGGACCTTAGAGCCATACCTTTGCTGACATCTCCTCTGTATCTGTCTCTAAAAGCTGCTGTCATAGGCCTGTACCCACGGAGGCCTGGGGAGAAGGCCCTCTGCTCCTCCCCGGGATGTGAAGAAAGAGAGCTTTACAAATGCATTTTTCTTTTGTCCCATGGAAATTTGAATTACAGATTTCAACCAGGAAACAAAACATTTCTTAGTTTTGCTGTTTTGTATATCACCTTATACATTTTTTTCCTCAAAAAACAGGATTAAAAGCAACATCTGTCCAAGTAGAAACTGTTGCATTTTTTAAATAGCAATTTATTGAAAAAGGTGTAACCTTTACCAGCCTAAAGAGTGAGAAAAGAAGCCAATTAAGTGTTCTTTGAAATGGGTGGGGGTGGGGGGGTGACTTTGATTTGAATAATCAGGAGCATGTTTTGTTTGTGAAAGATCATCCCCACAGTTCTTCCTGTGGCCCTGGGAAAGTGCACCGCCCCAGGCTGTTCCCCTGTCTGGTGACGTGCTGTAAAGTCTGTCAGAAAGGGGAACAGTATTTGTGTGAAGTCTGACATGGAAAACGGTGACAGTACTCTCGCTCAAGAACAACGGACCAGGAAGTTGTTGACCCAAACAGCGTCCTGCTCCTTGTCGCGCATTTTCAAGTACTTCCAGAGCGGGAATTAGAGAAAACTTGCTAATTTATTTGACTGTACAAATATCCTTTGATAATTTTTTTATATTTTCATAAACTTACTTTTGCAAGTGTAAAATTAGAGAATTTCATTCATTCTTTGGAGTCTATTCCATTGTACATCACTACGGATTTTTCACTTTCTAGCACAAATATTTAGATGGTAAGAACGAACATGGAGAGCTTGGCGGTTTGGTGTGACTGCTTCCAGACCAGGCGTCAGTAGGTTAAATTGCATTGAAGTGGCGTCAAGGTCCAACATCTAGTGTGATGTGAAGGGTTTTTTACATGTAAAACAAATTTTTCTAATTTAAATACACAAATGTAAAAATCAAGTGTGTTTCTTTAGGTTTACTTAATAGAAATTTCTGTAAATTGTATTTTATATTGAAAATATGCTATCACTGTACATTAAACATGCAGCTCCGTAGGTTTTGTTACTTGAAGTAGAATAAACGTCTACAGAAGGTTTTCTGTCCCTCGTGTGCCATCGCTTTTCCCTGTCAGGACTTTGGGGCTGGACAGGACAGGGGACCCACCCACGACTGTGTGTCCTCACTCGGCAAACAACCTCCAGCCAGCCTGGAGTTGGGTGACCCATGCCTGGTGCTGCTCAAGCAGCACGAGGTGAGGCGGAGTGCGTGGCTGCTGCGTTGGTCCAGCCAGCAGGCTGATGCGGTCCCTTCAGGGCCCTGGGAACCGACACGTGGCCATGGCGGGAGCAGCTAGACGCTGCTACCCGTAACTGCCCAAGCTTCCCTTTCTCAACTTATGAACCCCTAACTCTACTGGAGGCAAAAGTGGAGACTTCCCTTCCAATAGGACCGGCTTCGTCCCAACGGAGCTCACAGCCAAGCCCGGAGGTGGTGAGGGGTCGGCCCAGACCCTGCAGTCAGAAGACCCCAGCTCTGCAGGACAGTTGCTGAGGAGTGCTGAGCATGGTACCCTGGAGCGTGAGCCCTCAGGCCGCTGGGCTGCCGTCACAGGGGTCTCCCCAAAATGTCAGAAAATTGGGTCCCATTTTAAAATCCTCAGTCTGCCTTGTACTCAGATGCTTGGCCTCATTTGTGTTCATCCCAAAGCCTGTCTCGGAGGCTCCACAACCCCTTCCCAGCATCACCACGCAGCGCTGGCCTCACTCTGCCACCTGTCACCTCATCACTCCTCCAACATGTGACCCTATTGGGCCAACGCCACCCACAGCCCAGGACGCACCAAGCTCTGTGTGGCTCTCCAGAAACCTGACAAGCAAGGAGTCCCGCTTGAGGACATGGCCAGGCAGGGCAGTCCCTGGGACTCAAGAGCCATGGTGCCGCCTGGCGGGGTGCCACTGGTCTGTGAATCCCAGTCCTGCTGCTTCACTGCCTGGGCTGCACTGTGCAGAGGCAGCCATAAGGGAGCTGGGAGGGGCTTGGCCTCCAGGGAGATAACACTGAAGGGGCTTGGCGTGCTCCCCAGCTCTACCCGCCCACCCCACTAGGCCAGGGGACCCACCTACAGGCAGTGCTTGGCAGGGGGTGCGGCTGCAGGCAAGGAGAAGCACGTACCCCTATGGACACGCCCAACTGGGGCCCCTCAGCGCTGAGGCAGGGATTGCTGCTCCCACCTCCCCGCTGCTGGGTCCCTTACCATCCAACCCTGGGGGAAACACAGGAGCACTGAGATTCCCTGTGACTGGAAACCCAGCAGTGACTGCTCGTAAAGTTTGGCCCCCGTTTTTCTTTCACAGAATTGGGATTTGATACATTCTTGTATCTTTTTTTCATTTGTTTTATCCTGGGTGATTCCCAAAGGCATCAAGTATTCATCAAAAGCATTATTCGTATTTTTCCGCGTTGTTCAAAAGGTCCATGTCCTTCTAGTTTGTGAGGAATGAATGCTCCCTGTAGGTCTATGTGGTCCTACGTGTCCACCTAGGAGAAGAGGAAACAAAAGTGGGGGGTAGTAAGCAAACCATGACACCCCCCCAGGGGCGCAAATGCTTTGGTCCAGAAACAAGCACTCCTGATGGTATTTCTGGCCTCTTCTGTGCTTGTGTTGCTGATGCTCAAGGTTATATTACTAGGAAAAAATATTCAAGAAACGCCCAACGAACAGAGATTTTTAAACAGAGTTTTGTCTGCATGCTTCAATGCACACCTAGTGGTCTGGCAGTCCCAAGGGGCAGAGTGGCCTCAGTGTCGCTGACAGCCTATCCTCTTGGCTGCAAGAAGGCTGCCCCCCACAGGCATCACATCACCCCCTCCTTGTTCCAGGACGAAGCCAGCGGGCGGGTTAGAGCCTCGAGGGATGTACCTGCCCCATCTGCTCCCCTGTTCACAACTTCTGATTAGACCCTGTTGGCCGCACAGTGTCACTAGGGCAACCCCTAGCTGCAAGAGAACAAGTCCCAGATGGCCGCTAAAAACAGAGGAGAGACTGAGCCACCAGAGACACAGTGTGAGTGAGCATGGAGGGTCGAGACCCTGGCACCCTCTTGCACTGCCCAGGCAAAGGCAGGAGCAACCATACCGTCCCCTGTAATACTTGCCAGTTTCCAACCAGTGACTTCTCCAGTTAAATGCCAATCACCCAGCACGGCCCCGAGCTCGGCCCCCAGCACGGCCCCCAACTCGGCCCCAGCTTGGCCCCAAGCACCTCTCCTAGCTCAGTCCCCAGGACGCCCCACCACCCCAGCACTGCTCCCAGCACACCTCCCAAGCCTGGCTCACAGCCACCTTTTAAACCATATTTTCTAAACAAGGACAATGACAAAGTCATGCTCCCACCTAACCGGATGCAGCCATCCTGAAAACATGTCCACTCCCAGGAGGACACAGTCCCTCCCCAGTGTTCTCCGTGGGCTCACACTCTACACCTTAACTCGCTTTGTGGGGATAAGGTCCACCACAGCTGCTGTGGTCCTCATCTCCGCAGCTAGCCAGGGGGCCTTCCTCACCATCTAGGCTGGGCTTTCCAGCCGGGACTCCCTGCCTGGCGAGAACCCCAAAGCCTCCTTCCTGATGGGCCTGAGCTCCCAACAAGCCCGCCTGAATTGCATCCTTGTACTTTTGCACCAACTTCAATCAGAGGACTTGGGAGTACTGGGAGGTGCCCTGGGGAATCCTCCTGCATTCTGGGCATGTCCTGCACACCCTCTGTGCTTGCCAGGTAAGCCCGATCAGCCTGGCCAGCACAGTCTCCCTTCTTTGCCCGTTGACTCACTGGCATTCGACGTGGCCAGCTGGCTGCCCCAGCCAACAGCCCAGTGAGACCATCATCACTGCATCCTGCAGACATGGCTCTCTTCCCCTTGACCTGGGCCTTCTCAAACCAGAAGTTGCAGAAACAGGCAGCAGAGATTCAGCTTATGAATCAGGAGAGGGAACATGAGAGGAGCCACCCCATTTCCAGCCCTTGATTCCCAGATCCATGAGTCCTGGCTGTGCAGAAGGAGCGTCAGAAATTGGTTGCTGACTTAAAGCCAGTGTATCCTGGAAGACACTGCCCAGCCCTGCAAGGTGCAGCCACGGAGTTGGCACTGTGATGGAGTCTGCAAACATTCGTCAAGCACACCCAGGAAAACAACCAAAATCCAGACCGCTGACCCTGAAAGCTGTCGATGATGTGGAGTGTCAGGTGCTCTCATCCGCTGCTGGCAGGAGCGCCACGTGGGGTGGTCAGTCTGGAAGACAGTTTGGTGGTTTCTTACAAAACTCTTCTAATACAATCCACAATCATTCTTATTGATATTTATCCAAAGAAGTAGAAGATGCATGTCCACACAAAAACCTACAGGTGGATGTTTATGGCAGCTTTATTCATAATCGCCAAAACTCAGAAGCAACGAAGGCGTCCTTCAGTAGGTGAGAGATAGATAAACCGTGGGCCACCCAGACCGCGGAATACTATTCAGGGCTAAAAAGAAATGAGCTGTCAGACCATGAGAAGACACAGAGGAGTCTTAAATGCATATAAACTAAGTGAAAAAAGCCAATCAGAAAAGGCTACACACTGTTTGAAGCCAACTACATGACATTCTGGGAAAAGCAAAATGGAAACACAAAGATCAGGGGTGTCCAGGAGGCAAGGGAGGGAGAGATAAGTGCTCAGAACACAGGGGAATGTTAAGGAAAATACTTAGTATGATACCCAACTTACATGTCCTATATGTGTTTTGTTAAATTTATACCTAAACATATTTTGAGTGATTGTAAATGGTATTCTATTTTTTAAAAATATTTTATTGATTTATTTGACAGAGAGAAACACAGTTAGAGAGGTAACACAAGCAGGGGGAGTGAGAGAGGGAGAAGCAGGTTTCCTGCTGAGCAGGGAGCCCGATGTGGGACTCGGTCCCAGGTCTCCGGGATCATGACCTGAGCTGAAGGCAGTCGCTTAACCAACTGAGCCACCCAGGCGCCCCTGGTATTCTATTTTAACTGCAGTGTGCACACATCCGTTGCTTGTATATAGGATACAGTGATTTTGTTTTTTTTCTTTTACAATTTTACTTATTTATTTAAGAGAGAATGAAAGCGAGAGAGATCACAGAGAAAGAAGCAGACTCACCGCTGAGTGGAGAGCCCGATGCAGGGCTCGATCCCAAGACCCTGGGACCATGACCCTATCCATAGGCAGACACTCAACCGACTGAGCCACCGAGGTGCCCCAGATACAGTGATATTTAAATGTTGTTCTCCTATTCCGTGACCTTGGTGAAGTGTCGGTAGCCTTTTCACAGATCCCACAGGCTTTGGAGAAAGACAGGTTGTCTGGAAGGAAAGACAGCTACACTTCTTCTCCCTCAATGTGGATACCTTCTCTTCTGCTTGCTTTCTTGTGCAGAGTAGACCTTCCAGTTAAACACTGAATAGCAGCAATGATGGTGGAAGTCCTTGCCTTTTTCCTAACTTTGGGGAAAACATTCAGTCTCGTACTAGTAAGCATGATGCTGGCTCTACTTATTTCATAGACAGCCTGTGTCAGGTTGAGGAGGTTCCCTTCCGCTCATGGCTTGCAGACTTTTTTAGGGATGTTAGATTTGTCAAACATTTTTTTTTCCCTTTTTGGCCTATTAACATAGTAAATGATGTTGGGTTGATTTTCTTTTCTTTTCTTTTCTTTTTTTAAGATTTTATTTATTTGACAGAGAGAAACACAGCGAGAGAGGGAACACAAGCAGGGGGATTGAGAGAGGGAGAAGCAGGCTTCTCGCTGAACAGAGAGCCCAATGTGGGACTTGATCCCGGGTCTCCGGGATCATGACCTGAGCTTAACCAACTGAGCCACCCAGGCGCCCCATTGGGTTGATTTTCAAATGTAAACAAAGCTTGTGTCACTGGAATAGGTTCTACTTGGTCATGACATATTATTTTTTCTCAAAAATCTTGTTGGATTCAATTTGTAGATTCTACTGAGACCTTGTGCATGTTCATGTCTGGTATTGCTCTGTGGTCTCATATTCCTGCAATATCTTTGTGGTTTTGATATTAAGTCACGCTGTTTTCACAGAATGCATGTTTGTATAATGGTCTCACATTCGACACTTAGTCTCCTGGCACACGGCTCACACAGATGGTGTGCTTTTTGTTCTCAATTGTGAGTCCAAGGTCACTAACTGACTTTATGACCTACCAGGGGTCTTCCCCTAAAGACCACGTGTGCCGTGCTGCCCACCTGTCCTTGAAGGGCTAGTCTTTTCTTCAGGCTCCCTCTCAAATTTTATTTTCTTGCATGTTTGGGGCAGAGGCCTGCTACTTGCTCACAGGAGTGGTGCCTGGAGACTTCCTCACTCTCCGCACACTAGGCTCGGCTTGAATTCTCAGTCAGGTTCTCAGCTCTGCAGGGCTGCCTCCTGATGGGGTAGGCGGAACCACACTGACTTTAGAAAAGGATGTTTGGGGGTGCCTGGGTGGCTCAGTGGATTAAAGCCTCTGCCTTCAGCTCAGGTCATGATCTCAGGGTCCTGGGATCAAGGCCTGCATCCAGCTCTCTGCTCGGTGGAGACCTGCTTCCCCCTCTCTGCCCACTTCTCTGCCTACCTGTGATCTCTCTGTCAAGTAAATAAATAAATCCTTAGGAAACAAAAAAGCATGTTTGGTATTCTGTTCACAGTTTATTTAGAATGTGAACTCCAGTAAAGCCAGATCATTCTCATATTTCACATCTAAACAAAACTGACATCTGCTATCTGCAACAACTCCACCCAAACAAGAAACAAAAAAACACTGCCGGTGCAATGGTTTTTACTTCCAAGTAAGTGAAAAGCCACAATGGACATGCCTTGATTTTCTTTCTCTTTTTCTTTTTTTTAAAGATTTCATTTATTTGACAGAGAGAAACACAGCCAGAGAGGCAACACAGCAGGGGGAGTGAGAGAGGGAGAAGCAGGCTTCTGGCCGAGCAGGGAGCCCAATGTGGGACTCGATCCCAGGTCTGCAGGATCATGACCTGAGCCGAAAGCAGTCGGGCAACCAACTGAGCCACCCAGGCGCCCCTTATTTTCTCTTTTAAACGTTGTAGACTTCACAATACTGTGATTTTGCTATTCAAGTTGGGGTCCCTTGACCAGCGGAACTTGCATCAGATGGGGGCTCCCTAGAAAGATGGGTTTCATGCCCCACCCAGGCTTGAACTGGAATCTGCTTTTTAACAAGATCCTGGCGATTCTGTGCACATTATGGTCTGTGTTGGTGCCATACTTGGAATCTTCTCAAACATGTGATCCATGTCATTCCGTGCATATAGTGGCTTTATGATTTTGCTTAATCATCGAGAGCTGATTTCTGTGTCTGGTGTGGAAATAAATGCTCTAACTTGGCTTTCTCTTTGAGGATGAATTCGCTGTCCTGATACCTTTTACTGAGGACACCTCTTCCCTCCAGAGAACGTTTTAAGTGGGAGAAAAGAAAAACTTGTTAAAACCGCGTGCAGGGTATGATCTCGCACTTGTTCCGAGATAGGACGCGGCAAAGGAGAGCTGTACACTCGGGGTGGGGGGGGGCGGCATGGCTGCTCTGTTCTGGGAGGCGCCGCTCCGAGGACTGGTCATCGAGCTTCAGGCCGCAGATACACACACCTACTCCGGGCAGGTGTCTCACCTGTGAACTGCTAGAGCGCACGCGCCGTCCCGCCCCGCCCCTGACCTGCGCGCGCAGCCTGCCGCCCCAGCCAGGCCCCTCCCCTCCCCCGCCTCCGGCAACACACAGGCACGCGCGCGCGCGCGCACACACACACACACGTACGCACGCACGCACGCACGCACGCACGCACACACACCTGCGCGCGCAGCTCCCGTGGCGTCCGCCGTCGGGGGCAGGGCGCGGCGTGACAGGCCAGCGGCCAGGCCGTTGACGGGGGCGGGGATGGGGGCGGGGCCGTGAAACAGGGGGTGGGGTTTCCGTTGCGGGGCGGGGCGGCGCAGGCGCGCTGCGGGCCCAGCGGTTTCCCGCCCCCAACGTCGCCCGGCGAGGCCGCGCCGGCCCGGTGCCCGCCGGCCCCGCCGCGCGCGCCCCGCCGTTGGCTCCGGCATGTCGGGCCCCGGGCCGCGGGAGCCGCCGCAGGCGGGCGGGCCGGCGGGCCCCGAGGGCGCGGACGCGGCGCCGGGCGAGGCGGGGCTGAGCTTCACCACCACCGACCTGAGCCTGGTAGAGATGACGGAGGTGGAGTACACGCAGTTGCAGCACATCCTCTACTCGCACATGGAGGCGGCGGCGGCCGACGGCGAGCTCGACGCGCGCCTCAGCTCGGCCTTCCTGGCGGCGGCGGCGGCGCCGGGCGCGGCGGCGGCGGCGGGGGGCTTCGCGGCGGCGGCGGGGGGCGCGGCGGCGGCGGCGGGGGGCGCGGCACCCGTGTACCCGGTGTTGTGCCCGCCCGCGCTGGCCGACGGCGGCTTCGCCGGCGCCGCGCCTTGCCTGGGCCACGTCGACTTCCAGGAGCTGCGCATGATGCTGCTGAGCGAGGCGGGTGCCCCCGCCGCCCCCGCCGCCCCCGCCCCCGCCGAGAAGACGCCGGGCGCCGACGGCCCCGGTCCGGGCGTGCCGCGGCCCAAGGCGCCCGACGGCGGCGGCAAGGAGAACGCGGAGGGCGCGCCTGAGGCACGGGCCAAATCGGCCGTGCGCGTCCGCCTGGAGGACCGCTTCAACAGCATCCCTGCCGAGCCGCCGCCCGCTCCGCGCGGCGCCGAGCCCCCCGAGCCCGGCGTGGCGCTCAACAAGTGGGTGTCCCTTCCCTGCCACCTTCCCGGGGGGCCCGGCGCGGGGAGGGCGCGAGGGCTCAGGGAGCAGGCCTGCCGGGTTGCGCATGAGAAGGCCCCGTCTGGGCAGCCATCAGCCCGGCTGGGTCTGCGTACAGGCCAGGTGACCTGGGTGCAAAGAACACGAGGCCTCCTGCAGCTTGTGTTTTCCGCCGGGAAGGCCCAGCTGGGTGTGGGTGTAGGCGGAGTCCACCCTGCAGAAAGCCGCGGGCGGCTCCCTGTGAGCCAGCCACCTTGAGAGCTGCAAGGGCCCGTGGGCACACTTCTGACCACGAGTCGACATACCTCGAAGCGTGCCGGTGGTTGGTGCGCGCTGTGTGTCTGCACCTGGAAGCGCGTTCCGCTGAGATAAGTGTACAGGTGCTTCTGAGGACCAAAGCTTTTGGGCCAAATTATCCACCGAAATGTCAGGAGAGGGCTCTTTCTCCCCACGTTGACTCAGGTTAGGGGCGACTGCACTGGTGGAAGGAAAGCTTCACCCTCCCCCCAGTACACCAGCCTGTCGCTTGCACCTGAGAGAGGACCACCAAAGAGGAGCAGCCTCTGCGCTGGAGGCCCCGCCGCTTTCTCTCTCACCCTACCCGGTGGTTTTCCCCATTTTGCCCCTAGTCGTCCAATTTTGGAAAATAGCCAGAAAAGGAGCAAGGAGATTGGTGTCCAGTGACATCGGCCCCATGGTCCTCTGTGAGGAAGATGTTGGAGCCTGTGCCCAGCGACCTGGGTTGAGCGTGCTTCTGCAGAGGTTTCCACAAGAAGGGGCGCTCGTCCTCCCGGCTGTGAGCTGTCCAGAAGGCCCCATGCTCGCCGGGACAGCGTGCTGGTGATCGCGGCCTCTGGCTTGCTTGCCCACTGCGCAGGTCTTCACGAGCCTCGGGGTCTTTTTTGTTTTGGCAGCTTGGTAACTCTCATCCGACATCCTTCCGAATTCATGAACGTCCCTCTTCATCAGCAACAAAACAAATGCACGACATTGGTGAAAAATAAAACTGCGGCAGCCACCGCCTTACAGTTTACATGCCCTCTGTTCACGGCGAATGCTTGCCCTGCCGCAGGGGGCTCGAGCCTCTCACAGACGCAGGTAACAGAGGGGCTCATCAGGGGCTGCTCTTCTGTACTAGATGCATTTATTTTTGTTAGGCCTGAAGGATTTGTTGTGTTTTTTTTGAGCTTGTGGTTTGGGAACACCTTAAAATCTTCAGTGTGTGTAAGGTTACTCAGATTGCATTAAAACCTGTGACATGACTTGGGTTAGAGGGCGTTTGATTTCTGTGCATGCTGACAAACTTCCCGTTGCTTCATTTTTTCCAGGGTTCTGGGAACCCATGTTCTATACTCGAAGCTGCCAAGCATCAGGACATTGGATTACCTAGAGCATTTTCTTTCTGTTACCAGCAGGAAATTGAATCCACCAAACAGACTTTGGGCAGTAGAAACAAAGCTTTGCCTGAGCAGGTTTGGATTAAAGTAGGAGGTAAGCCATACAGCGGAGGGAGCACTGCCCTACTGCCTCTTGGCCGATGGTGGGAAAGGAGAGAAGCAGAGTATAAACATGAAGTCATATATTTTTTTAAAGATTTATTCTTTCTTTTTTTTTTCTAAGGTTTTTTTTATTTGACACAGATAGGGAATGCAAGTAGGGAGAGCAGCAGGCAGAGGGAGAGGGAGAGGGAGAAGCGGGCTCTCCATTGAGCAGGGAGCCCTACGGACACGGGGCTTGATCCCAGGATTCTGGGATCATGAGCTGAGAGCTGAAGGCAGCAGCTTCACTGACTGAGCCCCCCAGGGGCTTATCCATTTATTTTAGTGAGAGAGAGAGAGAAGGGAGCAAGCACACAAGCAGGGGGAGAGGCAGAGGGAGAGAGAATCTCAGGCAGACTCCCTGCTAAGCTCAGAGCCTGCGGAGCCAAAATCAGGAGTTGGCCAGTTAACCACCTGAGCCACTGAGGTGCCCCTCAGATGTTATATTTATACTTGGAATGAAGTCATTGAGTTTGGGGGCTGCTTTTTCTTACTGGTAATCCCCATAAATGGAAAAATGATAAGACTTCATTAATTTTCAGTTTCCTTCAAGTTGCTGAAAGCACTTAATAGTTGTCTTTTTGTTTCTTTTATATTTCGTGAGTGAGGCAGGAGTCTAAAACCTGCTAAAAGATTTAGGAGACCGGGGTGCCTGGGTGGCTCAGAGGGTTAAAGCCTCTGCCTTTGGCTCAGGTCATGATCTCAGGGTCCTGGGATCCCGTTCTGCATCTGGCTCCCTGCTCAGCGGGGAGCCTGCTTCCCCCTCATTCTCTGCCTACCTCTCTACCTATTTGTGATCTCTCTCTTTGTCAAATAAATAAATAAAATCTTTAAAAAAAAAAAACTTTAGGAGATAATCTACAGATGGGCAAAGGATTGAGTTGGGAGCAGGAGGCCATAAGGTGATTCAGAAAGTTTTAGAAATAAAGAAACTGCTGAAGGCAAACTTTGCTAACCTTGAGAGTGAGCTCACAATCCCTTTCTCCCTGCAAACAAATTATTTTTCGACTTAACCCAACAAAATGACACCTTGCTTTTCCAGAGCTGGTGGGGCAGGGTGGGGATGGAGGGCTGTGCTCCCTCAGGCACTAGGTGATTCTCCTTGTTAGAACTTTTTTTTTTAATATTTTATTTATTTGTTTGACAGATCACAAGTAGGCAGAGAAGCAGGCAGAGAGAAAGGAGGAAGCAGGCTCCCTGCTGAGCAGAGAGCTAGACGTGGGCCATGATCGCAGGACCCTGAGATTATGACCTGAGCCGAAGACAGAGGCTTAACCCTCTGAGCCACCCAGGCGCCTTTTTTTTTTTTTTTTTTTTTAAGATCTTATTTATTTATTTGTCAGAGACAGCAAGAAAGGGGACACAAGCATGAAGAGTGGGAGGGAGAAGCAGGCTTCCTGTTGAGCAGGGAGCCTGACACAGGACTGGATTCCTGGACCTTAGGATTATGACCTGAGCTGAAGGCAGACACTTAACCGACTGAGCCACCCAGGCGCCCCTTGTTAGGACTTTTTATGCAGAAATAGGCGGTACCATTTGCAGAGTGAAATGTTGATAGTAAAATAAACCACATACTAACTCCTTTGCTTTAAGAACAAGATACTCCCAGCGCTGTGTATTCCCCTCCATGACTTCCTTGCAGGTCAGTCCCATTGTGAAAGTTGTGCATAGGGACGCTTCGGCCACAGACACACTGCTTTTGTTTGCTGTCTCAGGAATTCATGTTACCACACACGGTGGTTAGGCGCCGGCTGCTCTTGATGTGGCGGAGTTTGCCATGTTCCTCTAGCATAAATAAGAGCTGTGATGTGATTCCTCCTTCCAGGCGTAGAATTACTTGTCAGCTAAGGGCATCTTGAACCCTAAGGCATGTAGATTCTGTCCTCTTCTGAGCATGGCAGGTGGAGTACCTGCTGTCACAGTAGAGTGTTTTAATTTCATTACAGATTTATGCTCAATTTTGTGGTTTGGAGCCTGGAGCTTTGTGTTAACGGCTTGTACCAGTTACTGTAGTGGGTACAGGTCTACTCGTTAAGTTCTGGACGTTCCTTGCCCATTCACGTGTCTCTTTGGGCTTGAAAAATGCCATAAGATACATTCAGCATTAATGGAGACAAGTTAAGTAAAATAAAAAATTAAAATACCACTCTTTTCTTCTTTTGCAAAGAAGAAGCGCTATGTAAGCAAGCCATAAATAAGAGGAACCGGAGTAGAATACGTCAGCTGGACACAAATGTAGAACGAAGAGCCCTTGGAGAGATTCAGAACATGGGCGAAGGCTCGACCTCCACACAGGGTGCTTGGCCGCCCGCGGAGTCCTCGCAGGCAAACCTCGGGGAGCAGACCCAGAGCGGGCCCCAGGGAGGAAGGTCGCAGCGTAGGGAGAGGCACAACCGCATGGAAAGAGATAGAAGGTAACGCGTGTGCTTGCTCATCGACACGCAAGTTTACTGTAGTTACTGCCTATAGTAGGCAAGTTATTCATGAAACAGTAGTTTAGTTATTTCAAATTGTGTTCTAAGTGGAGAAAAGTTGGCCAGAGTAAGTACTGACTTGGTTTAGCTAGGTGGGTCGGGGTCCCCAGGACTGCCCCCAGGTTTGATGATTCTTTAGGAAGACTTTACAACTTTGATTACAGAGAAAGGACACAGCAAATTGAGCCAGGGTGCCTAGGGAGAAGTCTGGGGAGCCACACACGAGTTCACCAGTGTCGCCTTCCAGGGGACTCCCAGATGCACTCTGCTCCCACAGCACCAGGTCCTGAGGCGGCTGAACTTGCCAGCTGGGAGTGCTTGTGAGAGACTTGGCACCCCAGGATTTTATTGGTGGGGTGGGTCACAGACATTCCCTACCCAGTGAGCCGCCAAACCCCAGGCCCCCAGAATGAGAGCCAGCGCTCAGCATGAACTGTGTCATTTGTACCAACATTTTTAACTGGGTGCTGGGAACCCTCCTGAGACTGTGGTTGCCGGAGGCCATCAGGGGCCAGCTTCGTGACTGGGCCTCCGGGAGACAGCCAGGCTGTACACCTGGGCACCCAGCTTTACCTGGTTCTTTTAAGAATGTTGAGAGACAGGGGGCCTAAAACTTATTTAGGTCCTTTTATCTGCAGATTTTATTTAGAATTTATTTAGATTTTATGTAGAACTGAAAAGTGGTTAATTTTTCTGTGTTACAGCTAGGTTTTTACCTGATGTTTTTACCTGGGTTTTTACCTGATGTTTCCCTAACATAATTAACTTAGTCATATATGGGGTACTTCATCCCAGTTTCCTCTCTGTGGCACGGGGCCAGGCCAGACTTAAGCTCCAGTGTTGACCTGAAGAGCAGTTTATTTCTTTTTAAGGGATGTGTTAAAGCTAGTTAGCCCACCAGCGATCATTCATAGACCTGCAAGCACGCGCCGCGCGCTTTCTCTCTCTCTCTGTTTCTCACTGAAGAATGTCTGTGGACTACCAAGGACACCTTTCCTACTCTGACATTTCATCAGCGTTTCCTGGGTACCCGCTGTGGGAGAACCTGTACCTGTAGCTTGGCAGCCTGCCATTCCCTAGGGTACCACGCTGCGGGTTCACTCCCTCATCTCCATGTTGTAGGTGATGTTGAGCCGTCTCCCACATGCACTGGAGATAAGGGCCAGCTGTCGTGTTTGCCTTACAAGGTGGCTGCGTCAGCTCCCACGTGTGTGGGGGGTGGTGGGCATTGAGGGTCATGGTCCACCCGCTGCTCCGTGTCAGCATCTCTAGGACTGGGCACGAGGCCAAGTGTCATCTATGAGAGTTAACATGGTCTATCATAAGCCCCAAATTGTGATTTAAGTTCCCTCTTAAAAAAAAATTATCTCTAAGAAGAGTGGGTTTGAGGGTATTAGCAGGCTGGGAGTGTGATCCTTTTTTGAACCAGGGCCCCCTTGGAGGCCAAAGCTGTGACTCGTAGCTGTGGGTGTGTTCCCTAGCACATGGAGTACAGGGTAATAACTTCTGAGTAAAGAACCATCTACCCAAAAAAGCATATACACAATTTTGCTTCCCATTTTGGGGGTTGGCTCCGTCCTTGGTCTATAGACTTGAACCTGGCCCTTGCTCCTGGCTCATGAGCAGGACGGTTCCGGTGGAGAGCGGCCCCAAGCACCGTGGGCCATGCCGGGAGCCGCGGCATTGCTCCTGCTTCTCAGCACGATTACTTTGGATTTTGACTGTAGGCGCAGAATCCGCATTTGCTGTGATGAGTTGAATCTCTTAGTCCCATTCTGCAATGCGGAGACGGACAAGGCGACCACCCTGCAGTGGACCACAGCGTTCCTAAAGTACATTCAGGAAAGACATGGAGATTCTCTTAAAAAGGTCAGTAACCAGGGCAACTGGAGTTTGAGAATTTTACAAACTTACAAGCAATGTTATTTATCCTTTTTTCCCTAAGATATCCCCAACGGTCCTGTTTTGTAGAATCCACTATCAAATACTGAGTTCACTTTGAACAAAACCCTGCTCATTAATGTTGTGGCTTGTCATTTATCGAAGTAATCGCAGCCTGGGTGGATTTGCTGATACGCAGAGTACAAGTGACTGAAGGGTCAGTTGTCAGATCGAGCCCCTGCTCTAGGCAGCAGATTGAATGGGGCTCGAAGGCGTTTCTGACACCTGCAGACTTTGTAGAAGGATGAAGCGATATGAGTTAGGAAGAAAGAGAGAGAGGCAGATAATGTTAAACAGTCTGGACTTCACACGCATTCAGAAGGTGGAGAAGAGACTCTTCCATGGGCTGGGTGACTGGGGATGACTTAGGGGCCCGAGCACCTGGCCCCCGAGTGAAGCCAGCACTGCCTTGACCCTGTCTGTTCGGTCCAGGGGCAATTCCAGAGAGCAAGTGTGGCTCCCAGTCAGCCCAAACGGTAGTGTGAGTGTGAGTCCAGCAGCCCCTTCCTTGGTGGCTCAGATGGAAAAAGAGGCATTTGCAGGATGGGCTTCAATGCTCTGCCCTGGGGGGACCTCAGCTCCAGGTATTGGCCTCAGTGCGCTGGAGGTCAGGGGTAGTGCTGATGAGGCCTCTTGGAAGGAAGCCCAGCACGCCCTGATGCTGCTCCTTGTTGAAGCCATCATATGGCCACCGCCGTGGCTGCAGCATCTGGTAGGGACTGAGCTGAGTTTGGCGCAACAACATGGAAGCCTTTTAAATACAGCTTTCTGTGTATAGATGCCAGTGGGGCCTGGAGCCGTGGGCTGTGGTTCTGCTTCCCCTCCTGTCTCCGCAAGGCGTGCACACCGTGTCAGCTGTGCCGAGTCGTCAGATGTGTGAGCGTGCTTAAAGCAGTTGTGTCCCGTTCCTTCTGACTGGATCGTAGACGGTTACCCTGCGGCTAGTCTTTGATGTTATTTGTTAGAGGTAGACTGTTAATTTTTTTTTTTTTTAAGATTTTATTTGACAAACAGCTAGAGAGGAAACACAAGCAGGGGAAGTGAGAGAGGGAGAAGCAGGCTTTCCGCTGAGCAGGGAGCCCCATAGGGGGCTCGATCCCGGGACTCCGGAATCATGACCTGAGCCGAAGGCAGATGCTGAACAGCTGAGCCACCCAGGCGGCTAGATTATTAATATTGTTAATTTTAATAAAGTAAAGCTTTTATGTATATTTTTTGTTAAGCTTTTATCTTAATTCTAGCCTGTTAACACTGTTAGTTTCAGGTGTACAATATAGTGACTCAGCACTTCCATCCATCGCCCCATGCTTATCATGACAGGTGTCCCCCTTCATCCCCGTCCCCTGTTTCCCCCACCTCCCACCCACCTCTGCTCTGCTGACCCTCAGTGTGTTCTCTAGAGTTAAGAGTCCGTTTCTCACTTTGTTTCTCTCTCTTTTTTGCCACATGTGAGTGAAACCATATGATAATTGTCTTTCTCTGCTTGGCTTATTTCACTCAGCATAATCTCCAGTCCCATCCATGTTGATGCAAAAGTTGGGTATTCATCCTTTCTGATGGTTGAATAATACTCCATTGTGTATACGGACCAGATCTTTACCCATTTGTTTGTTGAAGAACATCTCGGCTCCTTCCACAGTTTGGCCATTGTGGACACTGCTGCTATGAACATTGGGGTGCAGGTGCCCCTTCTTTTCACTACATCTGTATCTTTTGGGTAAATAACCAGTAGTGCAATTGCTGGGTCATAGGGTAGCTCTATTTTCAACTGTTTGAGGAATCGCTATACTGTTTTCCTGAGTGGCTTGCATTCCCACCAACAGTGTACGAGGGTTCTCCTCTCTCCACATCCTCGCCAACACCTTTCGTTTTCTGACTTAATTTCAGCCATTCTGACTGGTGTGAGGTGGGATCTCACCGTGGTTTTGATTTGTATTTCCCTGCTGCCACGTGATGTCAAGCACTTTCTCATGTGTCTGTTGCCCACCTGGATGTCTTTGGAGAAAGCTTTTATATTTTTTAAAATGATCTGGGGGTGCCTGGGTGGCTCAGTTATTAAGCATCTACCTTCAGCTCAGGTCATGATCCCGGAGTCCTGGGATTGAGACCCGCATCGGGCTCCCTGCTCAGCAGGAAGCCTGCTTCTCCCTTTCCCCACTCCCCCTGCTTGTGTTCCTGCTCTCGCTGTCTCTCCCTCTCTCTGTCAAATAAAATCTTAAAAAAAAAAAAGATTTCATGTTTGGCTTTGTGTCCCTGTTAGTAGTGAATCACTGATATAGTTCATTCATATATAATGAGGGCACTTTCAACAACAAAAATCTATTAACCGTCTTTGTATATACTCAGACATTGAATAGGTTAAAACTCATGGGTATTATATCTTATATTTCATGTCTGAATATGGCTTGGGTGGGCATGACAGGAGGAAAACCTCCCCGTGGAGACTTGGGACCAGTGTCAACGCCAGGCACTCCCCGTGGGCCAGTCCTGCCCTTGCTTAGCTGGGCGTCTGTGCCTGAGTTTCCATCAGCCTTGGTGCCCCGGCTTCTCGTCTTGTTGTTCTGTTCTCTTGGCTCTTGGGAGGACACGGGGGTCACTGGTGGTGTCCTTTTCTGTTCTAATTTGCTTGTATGTTGTTTTAAAAGCTTACTTTTACTTTTTTTTTTAAGTTTTGTTCTTTCTGACATCTTGAGTTTAAAAGCTTTTGGTCTGTTTTTCCCATTTTTTTGTATTATGTTGTCATCAACAAAGATGGTTCTGTATAGAGAAACAGTTTCTGAACATTTGCAGAGACTTCTGTTGTGACCTCTTGTGTGGTCAGTTTTTACAGCTTCTGAATTTATTTGGAAAGAATGTATTGTCCATTTGGTGAATTCTGTTTGTTAGCTTGAGATCATTAATGGCGATTCAGACTCTTCCTCTTGGGGCGCCTGGGGGGCTCAGTTGGCTAAGCGTCTACCTTTTTTTTTTTTTTTTTTTTAATTTTTTTTTTTTTTTTAAGCGTCTACCTTTGGCTCAGGTCATGATCAGGGTTCTGGGATCAAGCCCCATGTGAAGCTCCCTGCTCAGCAGGAAGTCTCCTTCTCCCTCTGTCCCTGGCCCTGCTTGTGTTCTCTCTCGTCCTCTCTCTCACTGTCTCTCTCTCCATCAGGTAAATAAAAAGAATTCTTTTATATATATATATATATATATATATATATATATATATATATATATATATATATATATATAAAAAACCCAGACTCTTCCTCTCCTCTATTTTCTGGCAGACCTGCTCTGAGGGGCCCGGCCTGGTTCCCTGAGTGTTTGCTGGGTCCGTGCTTGTCAGGTGCCTGCGTCTACCCGTTGTCTTCCCAGCTTCCTGGCACAGCTCCTTGACATGCGGGTGGAGCCATGACTCTCTTGTCTCTTGAATTTGCTTTTGGAGGTGCCTGGCTGGCTCAGTTGTTAAGCGTCAGCCTTCAGCTCAGGTCGTGGTCCCAGGGTCCTGGGATCAAGCCCCGCATCAGGCTCCTTGCTCAGCAGGGAGCCCACATCTCCCTCTCTTATTCCCTCTG
Source organism: Spilogale gracilis (assembly GCA_004023965.1). Taxonomy (NCBI): domain Eukaryota; kingdom Metazoa; phylum Chordata; class Mammalia; order Carnivora; family Mephitidae; genus Spilogale; species Spilogale gracilis. Next base: position 25,968 of record PITA01003474.1, on the reverse strand, counting down.
CTTGTGTTCTCTCTCTCTCTGTGTCACAAATAAGTAAAGTCTTTAAAAAGAAAGAAAGAAAGAAATTCGCTTTAAGTTTATTTTTATTTATGTTGTCCCCACACCCACGTGGGGCTCAGTCTTATATCCTAAGGTCAGGAGTCACACGCTCTTCCTACTGAGCCAGCCAGGCACCCTCAGAAAGTTGCTTTCTCTATTTGGTATTCTCATATTTACAAATCGAACATGAATATCAGCTTTGGTTGGACATCATCTCAAGGTGTTCTGATCGTTGTAAAACTCCCTCGAAAGTCCGTCGTTTCACTGAGGTTTCGTTGAAACAGATACTTTTGGAAAGAGTAGGACGGCAGCTGCTGACTCGCCTCTGGCCCCGTTAAGGAGGTGCCAGGGCCCTGGGAGAACCCACACCGCACTGCGGCTCCTCAGTGCTGCCAGGGGTGTGTACAGCCGAGGTGGACACCCAGCTCTCGCCTTGATTCGTGCACATGTTCCAGAAGTCTCTGGAGTGCTTTCTTATGACAGAAATAACAGTTTTCTCCTCTGTGATTTTCATGTAATTATTCCCAGAGGTAAATCCTGTCTTCTCATATATGGACAAATATTTTATATTTGTGGGCGCCTGGGTGGCTCAGTGGGTTAAAGCCTCTGCCTTTGGCTCAGGTCATGATCTCAGGGTCCTGGGATCGAGGCCCGCATCAGGCTGCTTGCTTGGCGGAGAGCCTGCTTCCTCCTCTGTCTCTGCCTGCCTCTCTGCCTGCTTGTGATCTCTCTCTCTGTCAAATAAATAAATTAAATAAAAAATATTTTATATTTGGGCTTTTGAGTGTCATGATACAGGGAATTGTCAAAATGTGGCTCATCTCTAATTGCATTGAGGCCCTAAAGGCCCTTAAAGTTTGGCACGAAAATTAGAGCTATGTGCAGGTGTAGCTCCTGAGTGCGGGCGGCAGGTCCCAACGGCAGGTGGCCCTGTTCGGAGGCTACTTGGCAGGCAGACAGGTTGGGGTGCTCCAGCCATCCCACGCGGCCATGGGCTTACCAGGTGCAGCGCGGTACTTCTGCCTCTCTTTGTGGACATGGATCCAGGAGGAACCCGCAACAGCCCAGCGACAGAAAGACAACACGATTCACAACTGGCAAAGGATTTGAGTACTTTTTTCCAAAGAAGATAAGCAAATGGCCCACAGGTCCCTGAGCAGATGCTCAATGTCTCTGGTCATCAGGGAAATGCAAATCCAGACCACAGGGATCTGCCGTGTCCCCTCCCAGTAGGTGTGGCTGGTACGGACAGACCGAATAGCAGGTCTGAGAGTGTAGCACCGCGCAGCTGCTGCAGAAAATCGGTGACAGTTTTCAGAAAGTCAGAATTGCCAGATGGCCTGTTGCGCTCGTGGATAGGGACCTGGCTGGACACTTGCATGCAAACGTTCACAGCAGCCAGGACACGGAGGCCCCCCAAGTGTCCGTCAGCAGATGAGTGGACAAGCAAAGCATGCGCACAGACAATGTGGTTCAGCCACAGGAACAAAGCGCTCTGGGCCCGGCCCTGGCTGGCACGCCCCCGAGGCTGCCGCCCACAGGAGAGCTGTGGTGTGCATCCATCTTTGTGGTCCCTGCAGTTGTCTGATTCATAGACAGAAAGTGGGGTGCTGGGTGGGGGCTGGGGGAGGGCGAGAATCCATGTCTGATGGGGATGGAGTGTCCATGGGGAATGATGGCAAGTTGGAAATGGTGCTGATCACACAACATTGTGAAGGTAGTGCCACTGGGTGACACCACTTAGAGGGGCTAAAATGGAAAACTTCACGGTAGATATTTTTTACCATAATAGAAAATCTATAAACATAAATTTAATCGTTAATGCTATGTTTTAAAAAAAAAAACTTACAGAAACGTATCCATGCACAGATGTGGGGAAAGCAGAGCACTGAGCTCCTGTGGCCCTCCATGGATTGTTTAAAACATTCCACAGATCTCTGGGTTTCATTCTCAAGGGCATCTCTGAACATAGATGTGGGGTTCAGAGGTCCCACTACATCCAGACGCCCCCCAGTGGGCTGGCAGCGGTCTCTGTGCAGCCAGCTTCCATAAGTCAGGACCCAAATGCCGTCCAGCTGAACACCAATTGGTAGATCTTCAACATCTCTGAGTCCACAATGGCTCCCCTCCTTTCTTTCCCTTTTTTTTTTTTTTTTAAGAGATGGAGTCATCTGTCCTGTAGGCTTTCCCACCTCGTGCATTTTGCAGACCTGTGATTTTGTCTCCCTGAGGCTGATGAGGTCAGGAGATCTGCTGGCACTTGCCTTCTCCTTTTATGAGCTTGGGGCTGCCCGGTGTGCTTGGGATGGGCCAGTCTGACCCCACAGTGAGAGCCAGGGCTTGTCAAAGTTCCTAGAGGCAGGGAGTGGGAGCCAGCTTTCAGCCTTCCAGAACCGGCCCCTGATGCCAGGCCTACCATGGAATGCTCAGCGGTATGCATGGGGTTTGTGATGGGTCCGGTGTCTGTGGGGTGATGGAAGTTCTGCAGGTAGATGGTGGTAGTGCCGCGGGACAATGTATATGGCGTGGATGTAGCCCAGCGAACATGCACACGTGGTGAATATGCTGAAGTAGCATATGTTTTACTACATTAAAAAATAGAAGTATAGGGGCGCCTGTGTGGCTCAGTTGGTTGGGCGACTGCTTTCGGCTTGGGTCATGGTCCCAGAGACCCGGGATCGCGTCCCGCATTGGGCTCCCTGCTCGGTGGGAAGCCTGCTTCTCCCTTTCTCACTCCCCCTGCTTGTGTTCCCTCTCTGGTTGTGTTTCTCTTTGTCTGTCAAATAAAATATTTTAAATAAATAAATAAATAAATACCAGAAGTATAGCTGCTTGTTTTTAAATAAGGAAGGCTTTAGAGTGTGGACAGGCGTTATGGGAATCTACTGGAAACTTAACAGTATGTATAAATGTGACTGTTTTTGTTTTGTTTTGTTTTTTTAAAGATTTTATTTATTTATTTGACAGAGAGAAACACAGCCAGAGAGGGAACACAAGCAGGGGGAGTGAGAGAGGGAGAAGCAGGCTTCCCACTGAGCAGGGAGCCCTATGTGGGACTCGATCCAGGGTCTCTGGGCCCATGACCAGAGCCGAAGGCAGTCACTTAACCAACTGAGTCACCCAGGCACCCCTAAATGTGACTATTTGAGAAAAACGTTTGAATCCCTGTTTTTATCACACACACCCCCTTAGGAGAGGTGGTGTGAGTTTGTGGATGATGCATTTGTATATTTTTAAGTAGTTCAGCTCATAATTTCAACCTTCGGTGTATTTTAAATTTTTAAAAATTTTGTTTTTTAAGTAATTTCTACACCCAGTGTGGGGCTTGAACTCATTACCTGACATCAAGCAGTGCATGCCTCCACTGACTGAACCAGCCAGGCGGCCCCAGCCTTTTGTGTTTTTAAAATAGTTTGCGAGTTGGTAAATTCCCAGCATTAATGTCTGCTTCTCACCTTCAGGAATTTGAGAGTGTGTTTTGCGGTAAGACTGGCAGAAGGCTCAAGTTGACCAGACCAGACTCCTTGGTGGTGCGTCCCACGCAGGAGAGCCTACAGAGCAGCCCGGCCATGGATGTCAAGTGACCGGAAGGGACCGCCAGTTCCGGTGGCAACGGCTGCTGCCCGGGGCCCCCCGCGTGCGTGCAGCCCCAGAGCCCCGGCGGTCTGGCTCTGGGGGACGTGAGTCCAGTTGAGGGGCCTCCGTGGGGACGGCAGAGCACGTTTTATAAAGATGTCTGTCTAGAACAAAATACTTAGCCATTCGTGTCCTCTTAGACCATTTGGGGGCGAAGACCTGTTGACAATTAGCAAGAAACTTTTCAATTATCTGCCTGATTCCATCATGTTTTTTTAACATGATAACTTCAAAAATTAACATCCTTTGTAATTTCCTTAGTCTTCCAAGGTACACCGCTTTTTACTTATTTTATTTACATTTTAAATATGCCCACTTAGCAATTGGAACAAGTTAAATTGTTCTTAATTAGAAGTAGTTTGGAAATTTTACTCCTTTGTTTCTCCCTCCCCCATACTGACTTCCAGTGACATGGGCCACGTTGCGCGACGTGGTCCGTGTCCAGCCTTGTTGCTGGACATTTTCCAGAGACTCCCTTTGAAGCCACTTTTGTCCATAAAGGAGATATTGTCACAGTGGATTCTTCCAATGCCCTCACTTTCATATTCAGAGTCATTACTTTCTGTGTAATAAACTGTAGTGTTTGGAACTGAGGTTTTCACACGAGTGGCTTTATTTATCACAGCAGGTAATAGCAGTGCATTTTCTCACAATACAGAGTCACCTCCAATAAATACCATTACTCGGAGACAGTCAAAAGTGGGTACACAAAAGAAGCAGGTAAATCAGACCAGACCACGTGTGTAGGGGATACTGTACACAAAATCCTTTATTTGTTAGATGGGGGTCTCTTGGGTCCACCTGCCATCTTACTGGATCCTGTCTCAGTCCTTACACAAGGTCTGTGCTAATAGGGTGCTCTTTTAGGCCTTGTGGAATCGCACACAGCTTTGCATACGAGCGCCCTGTCGCCCTCTCAGGCATGGGGCCTAGCTGGCGCACGCGGGGCCTGTGTCTGAGGGACGCTGTGACCGCTGACGGGCAGTTGTAAATGTATACAGAGCCAACACCGGACAACAGGTCGATGAAGGATGCTCTCAGGGACCAAGTGTCTGGTCGCTGCCATTGAGGACACGAGAGGCAGGCCAGGAGGGCCACGAGGGCCTTCACGGATGTCATGCTGTCCCCTCCCCCCCCAGAACGCTGCCGCCTCCTTGCGTCCTTCCGGAGTTCCCTGCTGGCGTCGGCCACCACCTTCTCACTTCCTTCGGTTATGTTTTAGGAGCTTCTAGAACCTGATTTTTCCCCGCCGCCTCCCATCACGGCTCCTTGGCAGGCTGAGGTGTCACAGATGCCGGGGGTCCCCTGAGCACCGACAGCACCGGGGAGGCCAAGATCGCCTGGAGGCCCAGGCTCGCCGTGGGCCCCATCTCGGCCATCTTTGCTAACGCCAGGCACGCCTTGTGGTCCTTGAGATGGAGCGGGAAGGTGAGTGTGGACGTTAAGAACAGAACATCCATTGAGCCTGTGACCCCAGCCCCTCTGCGTGGGGGCTTATTAGAGATTATGTGAGGAGAAGAGCAAGGGCAGAGGATGAGCTGGGGAGGAGGTGTGGAGGGTGGGGGCCTGTCCCAAGCACGGCGGCTCGGACCTGAGCAGAGCTCATGGGAGCCGAGGGCAGAGGGTCTCCTGTGAGCTGGCCAGGTGGGTGGGGGTGCAGAACTGTTTGGTGAGTGAGGATGGAGGGAATGGTGGGCATGGCCTATGTGGGAGCCCAGTGGGGTGCCCACCTCAGGGATGGGCCCCTTGGACAGGTGGAGCAGGGTAGGGCAGCTGAAGAGGGGCTGGGAGCAGGGGTGCAGCCTCGAGGGCCATCAGAGGAGAGGACTGGAACCAAGCCTCTGCCCTGCCCATGGTGCAGGGGCACATGGAAGGCTGCGCAAGGAGACTCGTGTGTTCTGTGCAGGCTGGCTGGGGAGGGGTTACGGGTTTGGGGGGGACCTCTGTCCCCACAGTGCATTTGTGTTGGACACTAAACATTCAGGATACAGTGGGCCAAGTCAGAAGGAGTTCTGTTGGCACATAACTGACCTAGATGCCAGACCACTTTCCCCGAGTGGAATTTAACTAAATCTACGTGTACAGACCTCTCCAGACCCTGGTACCGCTAAAACGTGTGTGTCAGCCTGACGGTCCTGGGCCGTCCCAAGAGAAACGTGTGTGACGCGTGTTCACCACCCAGAGGCGGCCTGGGGTCAAGTCACAGTGCGTCAGGAAAGCCGCCGGTGACGGGCACCTACCTTGCAGTCCCTGGTCTCCGGCCGGCCCATCCAGTCCTGTGCCCACTGCGCCTTTGTCTCCTCGGTCTCCTGGAGCCCCTGTCAGAAAGCACCGGACCTATGAGGATCTGGCTGGTATTTGAGGAGGGACACTGGTATGAGGGCTTGAGCTCCCACAACCCAGCGTGTCACCCGCCTGGTGAGCTTTTCCTGAAGCATCACACTCAGGAAAGTAACCCACGCATCAGAGCCAGCAAGGGCAATGGAGATTCATTCTGCATTGTGTTTTCAAACGGCTAAAAGGCCTCAGAGCCCTGCTTCTGTTGGAAGACAGCGAGCCTCGGCCCCGTGCCGGTGGCGGAGCCCTGCGGAGCCACGGTCGTCCCCATGGCCGCTCAGAGCCGGCTGACCACGCTTGAGACCCACATGGTGCTGGGGAGGCCGTGCTGTCTCTGGGGCAGAAACCGTTCAGCCTTGAAGTTTCTCAAAAAGAAGGGCAGTGGCCCTGCTCTTTCTGGAATAGCCGGACTTGGAGGCCGGCGGGTGGGACAGCGTGCAAACCCGGACAGGCCAGCACCTGGCATCGGCGACAGGGCGCACCTGTGAGGTCATCTGGTTTCTAAATTGTACTGCGCAGTGCTTAAAAGGGAGTTTTGTCTAATTTTTGCCTTTTGCAACAGAAATGTTCACGTATGTCATTCTTTCCAAAGGCATGTGCTGTTAAGAAGTGTAACCGGGCTCCTGTTTTTCCCTCACATTGTTGTCCACCCTCCGCCCCAAATGCTGTTTTGATGGCGCCTGAGGGAGGAGGGGGGTGGGGACCGAGCCATGTACAGGACGGCGGGCAGCCGACTCACCTCTGGGCCCCGGGTCTCCCAGCTCTCCGGTGGGACCTCGGTATCCAGGCGGCCCTCGGGCACCAGGGTGGCCGATGGAGCCCGGGGGTCCCGGGGGGCCTGGGGGCCCAGCTGGACCAGGCCGACCTGTGGATCCAGGCGCTAAAGGCTTCCTTAGGTGAGCAGCTAACTGTGCAATTTGTTCTTTGGGAAAAACAAAGATGCAAGCATTCATTTGAGGAGGATTAGCAAAGGCCCTCCAGCTCGCACGGAACTGAAATACCGCAACATTTCTCCTGCGTGCCGAGTAGGGAGTCATAGGGAGAGGACGCACTCCTTACAAACCCTGTGAATCAATGTGGCCAAGAGCTGACCACTTAGTCTGTAAAGGCTGGAAGGACGCAGCTCTCGGTCCCTGGTGACAGGTTCACAGACATCTAGGACCCCCCCCACCTGTGCTAGATCCTGGGGGGGGAGAGGGACATCCTCCACCCCGACGCAGATAGAGACCAGACCCCCCGGGTAGGGAAGATGTGCAGGAGGCCAGGGTGCACAGGGGTGGAGGGCACTCACCACTGAGCATCCCTCCACACAGCTCCCTGATGTGCTGTTCACTGGCTTCTCGCCCCTGAAATTCACCCCGTTAGCCCGTCAGCAGCATGGGGGCAGGCTGACACCCTCAGATGTCCCCCCTGCCTCCCCGCCAGTCTCAGAAAAGTGACCGATGCCGACAAACACCGCACTCGACAGAGAAAGACGTACCGGGACTCCGGGTTTCCCGGTGATGCCAGGTACGCCTTGTACCCCTGGGAAGCCCACGGGACCAGGCGGGCCTGGGAGGCCCTCGACGCCATTGGTGCCGTTGGGACCTTGGATGCCCTTCGGGCCCAGCTCCCCTCGACTGCCCGACTAGAGGGAAACAGGACGAGGGGGGTTGGAGCGAGCAGGGGCCAGCAGCTGTCGCCCCCCCCCCATGCCTTGCAGGCCGGCCCGATGTGTCCTTTGCACTTTGTCATTGGAACAGCTGTTGGCCACTTACCTCTCCTTTGGGTCCAACTGGACCACCAGGACCCTGCAAGAGAGTGGTGGTGTGGCACGCTGTTAGTTGGGGGGACAGTTCCTTCCAAAGAGCTAGGCTAGTACAGGGGGTGTGCGGGAGGGTGGGAAACCTTCAAGAAGCCACCCTCTGCTTCAGGATATCGAGTGGTGACTTCCTTTATTCTTCTGGGTACAGTTTTTATCTCACTAGGACTGTGGTCTATGCACTGTTTTTGTAACTTACTTTCCTAAAGAGTTTTCAGTAGTTGCTCAGCGCATTTTGTTACATGTGTTTACTTTGTTCCCTGCCTTCATCATCCTCTCATTCTAATAAATAATGAATGTCTGAATGTCTCTATGCCTACGATCCCCTTCTGCAGCTGCATGTACGCAGGGACGTGGTCCCCACCAGACAGACTCCCAGCCAGCAGGCATGTGGTCGCCCCCATCAGATTAACAGGGCCGGGGGTGGGGGGTGACCAGGGTCCCGATGGTCAAAGTTGTCCAAGAATTTGCCAACAGAACCTGTGCATGTGTGCATGCACACACACAGCCCTGAAGTTGTCTTGGCTATAGTCATATATGGGGCCCACGGCCTCGGCCTCCCTGGGGCTTCCCACACTTCCCGGAGCTGCAGACTGACCACCCCCCGCCCCAGCCCCAAATGGGACTAGTTCATTCTCCACTGTTGATAAGAGTGAGGCTGACTTAATCCCACTCACCAGGTCTCCTTTGTCCCCAGGAAGGCCATCAGAACCTGCAATGCCCTGAAACAACATGCTCCAAGGTCAGAGAGCTGACTCCGCCCAGAGCTGTTCTCAAAGCTCGGCATGGGTCCCCAAGCCTTGGGCCCAGGGCAGGGACACCAGCTGACCGTGGGCACTGGCAGGACACACTGAGCCTTTCTTGTTAAGTAGAATCTCAGGAGGCTGGAGATTCTTCTAGCACATCGACCAATACAAAGAGGGCCTGGGGCCACCAGAGATCCCAGGCCCAGCCCCTGAGCCTTTCCTGAGAGAATGCCTCTTCTACAAACAGGCCTGGGGCCCAGACTCTACTCCCTCCACCCCCGTTACAAGGTCCCATTTCCAGAAGGTCAGCAGCTGGGTGTCCAGAGCAGTCCCCTCTGCTCAGAGGGCGTGAGGGAGAGCGGGAAATGGAGGGAGAGAAATGGAGGAAGGCGCTTGACCCCTGTGCCTACTCACCTGATCTCCCTTCGGGCCGGTGGCTCCTCCCGGGCCCTGGCACAGAGAAGGTCAACGTTAGACCTAGATCAGGTGTCCCTGAGGCGGCCCCCTCCAAGCTGCGGAGCATAGGAGGGCACGGAGGGCAGACACTCCCCAGGCGGGTTCCCTGTCCGTGGCAGTGTTCTACACATGCCTGTCTCTGGAATTTTCCTAAAGACCGGTCTTCTCGGGCGCCTGGGGGGCTCAGTCATTAAGCATCTGCCTTCAGCTCAGCTCATGATCCCCAAGTTCTGGGATCAAGCCCCTCATCGGGCTCCCTGCTTGGCGGGAAGCCTGCTTCTCCCTCTCCCACTCCCCCTGCTTGTGCTCCCTTTCTGTGTTCTGTCAAATAACAATCTTAAAAAAAAATATAAAGGCCCGTCTTCTCTAGGGCCCCAGAGCATCGCACCCACAGTGCCATTACTGTCTCACAGGCCGCCTCAAATCCGGTGTCGCTCCCAGTACCACAGGGTGTATGCGGGTCACCCCCGCACGGAACTGCTGGGTCACAGCACCCAAAACTCGTGTTCCTCACCTTCCCCGTGGACTGTGAGACAAGGGACAGGTCTGGGAACTGCTAGAATCACCCAGAAAACATGGAAATAAAAATTGCCCACTCGCTTAAACAGCAGCAGGAGTGAGAACTTGCCCCAGGGGCAGAGTTGTGGCCTCCCCAAGAGGAAGCTGGAGGCCAGGGTTGGCGAGGGGGTGGAATATTCCAGCCTGGGACTTCCTGCCTAGAGGCTAATGAAAGACCCTCGGTCTCGGCCACAGGCCAATGGTTTCTGTGCCCCCTGCCCCGCCACCCCTGGAGTTCCTGGGTGTCCTGTCTGCGGGGAAGTCTGGTGGCAAGCCGGCAGTTGCGGGGCCCTGAGCGCATGTCTGAGGAGGGCTCTGGGCTGCCTCAACTATCCACAGATGTCAGGGAGCCCACAGCAATTCTACTGACCGGCACAGGACCACCAGGAAAGTTAGAAACAGTTAACAGTGCTTAGAGCCGTGGTTTTTACACTTACTTGAAGTGTCAAGCAATCCTCCTCGAAAGCCCAACAGAGGAAGCCTGGGCCCTCCCCTGGGCTCCAACGGCCCCCCACAGCAGTGTGTGGGTCCACCATGTGGGTGCTCCGAACCTCTAACTGCAGCTTGGGGGCAAGGGAAGGGGTGGGGGAAGGGGTGGGGCGGTCCCCCCTCACCAAGACAGCCACTCACCTGGTCACCTGTGCCACCTCGAAGGCCCTGGGGGCCGGGCAGGCCAGGGTCGCCCATGCTGCCTTTCTGGCCCTACAGACAAGGACCCAGCCCATCAGCACCCACAAGGAGCCCAGCAGGGACCCCGCCCCGCAGGCCGCCGTGGGCTCACTGGACATAAACCCTGACCCCAAACCTCACCCACCTGGAAGCCTCGGATACCAGGCACTCCAGGAGGGCCTTGTAGGCCCAGAGCCCCCTGAAAGAGAAAAGGAAGGAGTGAATCCTGCTCTGCTTCCCCCAAGGACGCTGGGCTAGCCCAGGAGCTGGTTGCCAGCCATCAGGCCCAGTGGCTGGGGACAGAGGTGGGGGCCCTGATGGAGGGCAGTTGGGCCTTATAGAGATCAGCCTTGCCATTGGGTCCCCTGCCTCAGTTTTGGGAGCCAGGCACCCATATCCAGGGCTGCCCAGGGCCCTGGGGCTGGTGTCCTCATGATCCATCTGTCCACCTATGGAGGAGACAGGAGGTGTGGGCAGCACCTCGTGGAACCAAAGGCCGCGCTGCTGTCCTCAGCCAGGTGTGGCGACTTAGTCCCTGGGCACAGAGGTCTCAAGCACAGAACAGCTGGGCTTTGCCCTCACCATCTTTGGATTTTACGGGGTCTGCCCACAGATCCCAGCCCGCACAGAAACTCGGTCACATGGTGATGCCTCCATGCCCTTCCCCGGGGCCACCCTATGCCCCCTCACTCACCGCCGAGCCCCTATGGCCAGCCTCCCCACGCTCCCCAGGTACGCCAACATCTCCCTGCATGAGGAAAAGGGGAATGTAGGTGTCAGCAGGGTCCATGGACTTGGGGGAGTGGGGGGATGTGGGGGGGACGTGGGGGAGGGAATGTGGGGAGATTTACCGGGATGCCAGGCTCTCCTGAGGGGCCAGCCTCCCCCAGCTCTCCAGCTTGGCCCTGCACAAGACAGGAAAGCCCTGAGTGCCCACACAGCCCCTCCGCCCAAGCCCGGGTGCTGCCCTTGCCTGCCCCCCCCACCACAGAAGCCACGTACCAGTTCTCCCTTCTCGCCCTTGGACCCTGCTCGTCCCGGGAGGCCCTGCACAAGTCAGAGATCAGGCCTGCAGAGCCCACAGCACAGCCCTTCCAGAGAGGGCACCTCCCCCTGTGCATGCCCCCACTCAGCGAGCCCGGGGAGAGGACCCCCATCCCAGGAGCCCTGAAGGAAGGCTGTGTTCTCACCGGCAGCCCATTGGGACCCTTCTCTCCTGGGGCGCCGTTGCGACCAGCCTCTCCCTGTGGGAGATCGGGGGGCAGGCTGCTGAGGCCCAGGAGCCGAACTCCCGCAGATACCATCCCTGGTGGGCCCCCGGCCCAACACCAACCTTCTCGCCGTCAAGTCCTGGCATGCCATCCCGACCGTCCTTTCCTGGCATACCCTGGGGACGGGGATGGCGTGAGGCCTGGTGTGCCCCTTGTTACCCCTTCCTCCCTAGTCTCAGCACTGTATCTCTGGGTCCCAGGCCACCCCGGGGGATCTGTGGTCGCACAGCTCAGCAGCCACACTGTGACCTCAGAACACTGCTGAGTGTCATTGGCCCACAGCAAGGGGCTGAGGACACTGTGAAGGGCCTGTAAGACCACGTGCTGCCCCCCACATTCGCTCAGGGACGCTCCTCCATGGCGGGGGTCACAGGTGACAGAACAAGCTTGGGAGCCGGCAGGAGAGCACACAGCCTCCTTCATGTGCCCTCCCTTCATCCTGCTTTCCTAGAGGAAGAGGCCAGAGGCACCCACAAGGGGTCTGTCCTCGTGGGCTGGAGTCAGGAGGGGATGGGAGGGTGGGTCCAGGCCGAGCACCCCAGGAGCCTCAGAACCCTTCTGGCTCCACACCCCAGAAGATAGGCACTCAGGACCCCCACCTGTGTGTGGAACGCGGGGGCCCCCGCGGGCCCCCCCCCCCACACACAGTGAGGATGCCGGGGAGTGGGGGGGGGGTCCTGCCTCACAGGAGAAGGATTCTCCGAAGGGGAGGGGGAACAGTCAGGGGCAGCAATGGCCGGCTCTGCACAGGGACTCCAGCCTTCACCGGGTGCCAGGGGAGCCACAGGTACTCACCGGCTCTCCGCCTATTCCCACGACCCCAGGGACTCCTTTGGGACCAGGCCTGCCCTGAAAGACACACAGCCGCTGCATTTCAGGGGGACCTTGAGGAATACTCCTCCCAGATGCAGCCCCTCGATCCCAGGCAGGCTCGGGTCAGGGACGGTGGACTTGGGGTGCCTGCGTGCTCCGGGCTGGGGGACAGCTGCGTTAGCCTGTCCAACACCAGAACAAAGGCCTGTTGACCCGGGACCTAGCTTAGCATCCTCTGGCCATTAGACTTAGTCCGGGCAACCACAAGCCCATTATAAGGGGACTGCAGGCAAATGCCAGCTTGGTCATCTCTCAGCTTGTGTTCACTAGCGCAACCCGAGAGTCATTTTCTCCATTATCCCATCTCACAGCCAGCAAGCCTGGCCCCGGGTCCAGCACAGCCCAGGATGTCCAGCTGGGTGTGTGTCAGCCGCCAGGCGGGGGCTTGTTAGAGCCCCCAGGGAGCCGCCCAGGACCCCCGCAGGCCAGGCCCAGCTGCTGTCCAGTGATGCACTCCCTCCCAGGAAAGGGCAGGCCCCACTCCCCCAGATTGAGTTCTTTGGGGGAAGGGCCCAGAGAAGTTAAGTTCTCTCACTTACAGGGTCACCCTTGGCGCCGCGGAAACCCTCTGGACCTCTCTCACCTCTGTCACCCTGAAACGACAGGCTTGGTGAGAGTGGGGGTTGAGGGGTGGTACAGAAAGTTAACAACTTGAGAAGATGGGAGAGTGGCAGTGAGGGGAGACTGGTCAGCCTTGGCCCTAGAAGTGGTCACAGACGTGGCACTAATGTGGCGGAGGGCCACAGGGGCCGGAGGGGCTGTCCAGAGACAAGGACACCAACCTGCCACTAAGAACACGCTCTTCTGGTAAACTCAACCTGCCCCCCAAGGTGTGACCACCGCCACCTGCTCAGGTGTGCCCAGGGGTACTTGCCCGTGAGAGGACTCAGCCCCGGGAAGCGCCAGCCCAGCACAGCCCAGTGGGACATGTGAGTAAGGAGGAGGAGAGTGGACAAAGAGTCTGCACAAGGGTGCCCTCCACCCCCTGCTGCACTCATACCCCTTTCCCGGGGGCTCCTGGGATCCCTGGCGGCCCTCGGAATCCAATGGGACCCTGTGAAGGAGAACAGGGTGTCTGGGCCTCTCGTCTGAAGCCTGGCTAGCATCCCTCAGAGGACCTGGCTCCATCCAGAGAGATCCTGGCTCCAGCAGCCCCAGTTAGACAACCCCCAGCAGGCCCTCCCCACTGACCACCCAGGGGCCTCAACCCTCCCTCCTGCCCCATTTTCCAGGGCCTCCCCACCAAACCCTCCCTTTCTGGCCTCCCACAACATCCTGGACAGATGGAGACTGGCACTTACTCGATCTCCTGGAGGTCCAGCCGGCCCCGGCAGTCCTCGAAGTCCCCGAGGCCCCTGTGAAAAGACAGCTGGAAAGGCAGGGCCTGGGCCAGCAGCCCATCACCTCCCCTCCAGGACTGCACACCCCCTGGGAGCCATTGAGGGCCCTGTAGTTTTCCCTAGCACCTGACCTCATGTCAGGCCCTGGGAGGTGGGGGGGAGAAGGGAGAGGGTAGGGAGAAGGGCACAAGACCACAGGCCCTGGAGGGTGGGGAGGGGACCTCATGTCCTGGAAGGCCGGGTGGTGCCCATGGGGGGTGAGGGTTGGGCAAAGGTCCTGGGACTTGCAGCCTGGCAGAGCAGGACCTTGGCCGGTTCCCTGCACCAGTACCTGGTGGACTGTACCCTGCAGCCCCAGGCAGTCCAAGGGGTGCTAATCCCACTTCCTCACCCTGGTCCAGCCCCTTCCCCTCCTCACCTGCAGGCCCACAGTGCCTGGAATGCCGGTGGGCCCAGGGGGGCCAGGATCACCCTGCAATGGAGGGTAAAGAGGTGTGAGCTGGGTCAGCCCAAGCTCTCTCAGCACCTCTCTGAGCCCACTGCCCCCCCACCTGAGCCCGTGCTGTGGGGGCCATTGCCCTATTCACAGCTGAGCCTCCTGGGGCTGCGGGGTAGGGGCCCTCCTCCAGACAGCAAGGCCCCCAGCCTTTCCTGGGTGCCCCTTGCCGGGCTGCTGTGGGGCCTTCTAGGGGCCCATGCAGTAGTCTCCCCGGCTCCAGACATAGCCAGCCACCTGGAGCCCATGTGTAAGAACAAACAGACCCTCCATAGGTGGTGGCCATAGGCGGAGGGTGGTGGGGGCCTCTGGGAGACACTTTTCCATCCATCGGAGGCAGGGGGGCCCACCTGAGCTCAGGGAACTCCAGGTGCGGTTGTGTCCAGAGACCCTGCTCCAGATCACCCGGTTCTGACTGGCTAGGCCCCACACAGGCCACGTGCGTAGTAGTCCCAGAGGCAGCCATCATTCCCTCTCCCACCCCCTACCACTCGGTGGGGGGGGGGGCCCTACCATCCCCTCCACCCCCAGCCAAGCGCCTTTCCCTCCGGCCACCACCCCCCAGGGTCCGCACTCACCTTCTCACCTTCCTTGCCGACCTCTCCTTGCTCCCCTTTGTAGCCAGGGGGCCCCTGAAAGCCAGTGGTGAGCGACGAATCACAGCCCACCCTGGTGGCCCTGAACAGAGGCCTGAACAGCCACCAGCCCAGGTGGGGAAACTGAGGCCTCGTCAAGAGGGGCAGGGCTTCCCGGGCCTGGTGGTCACACCACTACCCGGCAGTGACCACCGTGGAATGAGGGGTGGGGATAGAGTGTGGCCCCCAGGCTGGGCAGGAAATCAGCCCTCTTTTCCTTTCTTCCTGCGAAAGCCAGGGCAGCCTTCCTGGACCCTGTGTCCCCCCAAGTCCCCTCCAGACCCTGTGTCTCCCCAAGTTCCCTCTGGACCTCAAGGCCCACATTGGACCAGGCTGGCTCCTCCTAGGGGGCGTGGAAAGGGCTCAGGCACCCTGTGGCCACAGCTCACCTTGAAGCCTGGCATTCCTGGGGGACCGGGAGGACCTGGCGGGCAGATGGCCGGGCACTGTCGGAACACAGAGTGGTCAGAGCCCTCCGGACAGCCCAGGACCTGACTGAGTTCAGCTGCCAGGGCCCTGAGAGAGGCCGTTCCACCAAGCAAAGGGGACTTCAGGCCACATCAGGCCCTCTGGGCACAGGGCCTCATTGAGTGTGGCTAGGGTGCAGGGAAGCGCTGCCCAGAGCCGGCCCTCAGCAGCCTGGCATCTCACGGCCTTCTGCTCAGAGGTGGCCCCCCTTTCTCAGTGGAATTTAGCCACGGTGGCTGCTGGCTTCACAAAGGGGCCTGCGCCCTATATTCCCTGCAACCAATTTCAGGCCGGGCTTCTCTGTGCACAGATGTGGTTTAGGACAGTGTCCTGCAGACACAAACGGGATGTCCACAGCCAGGGGTATGGTGAAGCCCAGGGACAGCACGGGGCTTTCTAGGTCATTCCACACTAGGCCACGGCACACAGCCAGTGCCATCCATCTCTGCCGGCACTGCTCCTGCCTGGCCTGTCGCCAGGGCCAGCCCTTCCTGATTCTAGATGATCCCTAAATCCTCCCTCTGGGACACCAGCTGGTCAGGCACTCCGGACCCAGGGTGGGGCTGCCTTCCTTCAGGAGCACAAGACTTCTGAAGGCCAGCCAGATGCTAAATGACCCGTCTGTGAATGGCATGGAGAAGGACCCGGAGCCATCCAAGACGTGCTTCTCTGCTTCCAGAAGTGACAAAGCTCAAAGACAGAGAGAAAAGGAAGTCCCAGACACTAGTCCGGAAGCTTCTGTGCTGGGGTCACCCTTTGTGCCACCCAGGGTGGCAGACACTGGCCCCGTGTGGCTGGGCACTCAGAATGCGGCTGCACCATGGAGGCACGGGTCCATTTACAATTCAATCTCGCTCAGCTCAGATTTGCATGGCCAGGGTGTGGGGAGGCTGTGCCCGGAGCTGACACCACCCTCCGGGCCCCACCCCTGCCGTCCTGTGGGTGGGGAACAGGCCCCTCCCCACAAGGGTCCCCGACGTGGTGGGCTGGGGCTCCCTAGCCTCCTTCACAGATGGCTCGAGTGCCTACCTGAAGATCGGTGGCACCTTCAGGGAGGACCCCTGGGTGACCCTGGAACACAAAGACAGCTGACTTTGATGCTGTCCTCCCCTTCCCTCCCTGCCACCCGCCCCCACAGGCCTGCCAGGGGCTCAGGCCACGCTTCTCCTGCACTGGTCGGTGCTGGGCACCAATAAGGACGGATACTAGCAGTCCTTGGAGTGGAGTGGTCATCAGGACCAAGCCCTGCCCGCGCCCACGTCAGCTGACCCAGCCACCGCGACCCTGGGTTCCACGCACATCCGGGAAGTGGATGGAAGTTACATGGGCATGAATTCGGGGCTGGGGTCCCAGAGGGGGCAGGAGAGTCACACCTGGGGCCCCCTGCCCCATACTTACGGGGGGTCCAGGAGGTCCTGGGGGACCGGGGATGCCTGGTAGTCCAGAGGGTCCCTGGGGGGGGGTGGATTATGACGTCAGGTGGAGCAGGACCAGCTCCCACCTGAAGGGAGGTGACCAGCTACTTCCAGAGAGAAGCCTCCCTCCCTTGGGCCCTTATGGGGATGCCCCGACTCTGCCAGCCTCTCCCTGCCCTGGCCTTGTGCTGGTGTCCATGGTGCATCCATGACCTAGTCTGGCCCCGAAGGTCAGTCAGGCTTCTATCATGGGCCACCAAGAAAGGAAGAGAGGGGAGGGGGAGGGAAGGGAAGGAGAAAAGGAGAACAAAGCCCTTGCTGGTTGACTTGGGGGTGTCCTAACAGGCAGGGCCCCTGCTGTGAGCGGAAGGTCAGAGGGCAGTCACTCACCGGGGGGCCCCGGAGACCCATTCCACCTGGGATGCCACTCTCTCCTGCCTCTCCCTGGGGGCGGGTAAGGGAGAGAGACACGGGGTTCTGTACCCGCGGAGCTGAGGACTCCCACACAGCACTGGTCTGCCCCCTCCAAAGGGACAGGAACCCTGGGCAGGAGGACCACCCTGGCCCCGGTCTGGGACCCGGTGGCCAGCTTCACTCTGAGGGTGGTAGGCATGCTGGGGAGGGAGCCACAAGCATGGTCAGTACTCACAGGGGGTCCGGGGAGGCCTTTGCCCTGCAATGCCAAGCATCAGGTCAGAACTTGCCGGGAACAGGATGGCTTTGCCTGCCACCCCACCCCTTTCTTAAGACAGGTGGGTCATCCCTCAGGGGATGACCTTCCCTGGGGGAGAGAGGGCATGGCCCAGGAGCCAGCCCAGTGGACAAGGGAGCTGGACACTGCCCCCTAGAGCTCCCAGAAGCCCCCCACCCTGGTCAGTCCCACTCCAGGGGGGAGCGATACTTACTCCCAGCCCTGGAGGCCCCGGGGGTCCCAGACTTCCCTGCAGAAAGAAACCAGGGTGTCAGGAAAGGGCTGGGCCTGGGTTCCCAGGGCTCTGAGAGCAAACCTGTTCCCCTCCCCAACTCTGAAGGGGGAATCTCTGTTTTACAGAAGACTGAGGCCCAGGGGAGACCCCGGATGCCCCAGTGGCCCGGAATAGGTCTTTTGCCAACAATCCTGCTGAGGAAAATTCCAGACTCTGCTGGAAGTGGATGCAGAAAGCAGCACAGGGCCGGCAGGCCAGGCCAGCAGGAAGGCCCAGCACCAGGGCTCCCTGAGCCCCTGGAAGGGCCCCACAGCCCCCTCTGGTTCCTGAAGGAGGACTCTGGGCAGCCAGGGCCTCCTGTGAGCCTTCTTCCAGAAGACATGGTCCTGGCAGGGGTGGCCCCTTCCTCCCCGTGTCCCTGCCCCGCAGGGTCTCACTCCAGAAAGCCTGTAGCTGGTCCCCCACCCCCGGCCCCTCCTCCCAGGAGGTGGTGCCCCGAAGGCTGGTCTTCCCCAGCGCCTTGTGAACTGTGTGAACTCAGGACAAGAGGCCAGTATGGGATGAGAGGGGCTCGCTCCTCGCCACCCTGTGCCCGCTTCTGCACTTTCTGCCTCCCTACAGACACAGGACCCAATGCCACCGCCACCCAGGGGCCTCCCCCTACCTCTTGAGCAGAACCCACAAACGTGGGGCAGCACTCACCCGCTCTCCAGGCAGACCCTTGGGGCCGGGTGGTCCATCCTGGCCAGTCAGGCCCTGGGGAGAGAGATAGAACGGGGGTTTGAGGGGACACACGGGGAGGACAGGCCCCACAGAGGATACTTTCCCTGGACTTCTCAGTCCAGAGGCTGAGAAGGGCCTTGCCTACAGTCCCATGGGCTCCAGCCCGCTCGTTGTCCATCTGGAAAGTCTGAGGCTCCGGGTGAGCAAGGAGCTGGTCGGCCCACTTCTCTGGGAGTCCCTGCACCAGCCCCCACAAAGCCCTGGGGACCTGGGGGCCAGCCTGGGGCTCGGAGGGGCCCAGATAAGGGGCGTCTGCTCCCAGACAAGCAGGAGCTGGGAGCATTTTCACCTCTATTGTGGGCCGGCTGGATCCTTGCCAGCAGCTGCCGCCAGGTGCTCAAGCGTCTGGGCTGAAGGCCAACAGAGCCCTCCCTGCTGGGGGACCTCCGGGGACCCTCTGGGGGCAGGGCGGGCACAGCTGGAGAACAGCAATTAAACTTGACTCCTCCAGGTCCAGGCCCGTAGGGGAGCGCAGGGGCTCAGAAGAGGGGCTTTCAGGCGGGGAGCGGGGGGAAGGGGCAGGCACACTCACGTCCACGCCAGGCAGTCCCGGCAGCCCGGCCTCTCCCGGTTTTCCCGGCTTCCCTGGGGCCCCTTGTGGTCCCTGGAGGAAGGGGGCGGGTGGGGGCGAGCAGAGGCGTGAGAGCCGGTCCCGCCCAGAGCCGCGGCCTTCACCAATAAGAGAAGGGCTTTCCAGCCGAGGCCCCGCCCATCCACTAGAGATTGGCTCCCGTCCACCAGAGGCCCGCCCTGCCTGCTCCCCGGCGACCCCTCAGGGGCCCCAGCCGCGCCCCCTCTCCAGCTGCGCGCCTTTACTCAATCACGTCTGTAGCACCTTCACCTGAGTGCAGTTGGCTCGGGCCGCCGCCGCGAAGACCAGTGGGTCCCTCTGTGGGCCCGTCAGGGTGCCCCAGGACCCTCAGCTACCCAGCCTGAGCAGCTCTGGGGAAGCTCGCTGTGGGACCTGGCCTGTGCCTGGCACAATGAAAGCTTCCAAGCCGGACCCTCCCCCTACCCCCCAGAGGCGCTGAATCCCACACACCCCCTCCCACCGGCTTCCTGGCCAGGCCTCTGTTCTGACCCCTCGAAGGCCTCCCGCCTGGCAGGCAACCCAGGGCCTGGGGTAGCGGGAAGGGGTGTCAATGACACCTCTGTTCTAGGTCCACCCCTCCCCTCACCGGAGCTGGACACTCACCAGGGACCCGGGCAGACCTGGAGGCCCGACTTCTCCCTGAAGAAGGGAAGACACCTGCATGTGAGCAGCGTCTCCTGAAAACTGGGGCCTAGGAGGCCCCTGGAAATGACAGGAGAGCACCCCCACCTCACATGAATCCAGGGGGCACCTCCCCTCCAGGGATCAGACGCAGAGGCTAGAGCTGGGGAGGTGGAGCTTGTGCCACTGGGGTGCCACCCTACAGGTCCCACACACCTTTGAGCAGGATTTTGAGGGCAGAGGGACACTACCTCCAGAAGCAAAGGGAATATGTCCCGCAGCTCCCCACCCCCACCCACCAGCCTGAGAAGCTTCAGAAGGTGGGCTGTGGGCACTGAGAGGCCTCCTGCTCCTGCCTGATTCTGGGCGGCAGGTGCCCAGATTCGCAGAGGACCGAGGAAACCCCCAGCCCTCCCCATGACCATGAGGTCTGACACCCTTTAACTGAGGCTGGTAGGCCAGGTTTTTAAGGGGAAGCCTCCCCAGTAAGAAAGACTTAACTTGACGCCTATCAGGTTGGGAGTCCTGGGAAGGCAGGGGCCCGACCCCAGTGGGAAGGGTGTGGGGGCCAACCCTGGGCTGTCCTACCCCTCCCTGCCTCCACCCTGCAGGGCTGTGGCTGAGCACCCTGTGGGTCTGGGTCGGCCAGGGTCGGGCAGGAGACTTGAGGCCATCCAGAGTTTGGGGGACTCAGAGAGGCTGAGGATCAGTCAAGTGGGGGGGAGAGGCTCCTGTGGTACGTTACCCACGAGGAGAGGCCTGGAGCAGGCCCCTACCTTTCATGGAGGTGGCTGGATTGGGGGTTCACCCCAGACAGTCCTGGGGGAGGCTGGCTCGGGACTGGGCCACACTTGACCTGGGACACCCAAGGAGGATGTCCTCTCTGGAGAGGAGCCAACTCCTAAGCTCAGCTCCCTCCCAAGCTGGCTCCAGCCCCTAGCAGCCTCCAAGACCCATCCAGAGGGACAGGCCTTGCACCTCCACTGCCATGGCCCCTCTGGGGACCCAGAGACACACACCTTCGTGCCCACAGTTCCATCCAAAGACTGGACCATGCAGCAACCCCTCCCCTATTCTGGGGCACAATCCCGGTGAGGTGAACCCCGAGTAGGAACCATTTCACATGCTTTACCCCACTTTGCCTCAGCCCTGGGAAGTTGGGCTTGGTTTTGTTCCAATCAGGTCTGGGGGCTCAGGGAACTTGAGGCCGGACCAGGACCCCACTGAACCCTCCTCCCATCCCCAACTCACATCAATGCCATCCTTGCCTGGCTTCCCAGGTGGCCCTTGGGGGCCAGGGGGCCCTTGAGGTCCCACTTTCTGAAATGGAGAAACATCGTTATGCAGCTGTGCCCTCCCACCCTCTCCCGTGGGGCAGGTCCCCCTGGATGGCCTTGGGTCAGCCCAACAGAGTGTCCCCTCTTCCCAGGTAGGGAGCAGTGCTGGGGCCAGGCCCCAGGGACCCCACCAGCCCTAGCCTGCCTCAGAGATCCCCCCTCAAAGCCGTGGGCCGGCAGTATCTGCACCCCCATCCTCGGGCCAGGAGGAGCTGGGCCACTGCTCCATGGGAGCCTCAAGAACAAAGGCGACATTGTGCTTCTTTGGTGGCAGCGGCCGACCAGGCCAGGCGAGGACAGGGCACTGTCCTAGGCTCGTCCATGAGGTGTCTCCATGTCCGCAGGGGCAAGACCGGCCATGGGCTTCAGGGCTGCGCTGGGTCTCCAAGCATCCTCAAGTTCCAGGCTCACTCTCTGGCTCAGGGTGGTTGCCGGGCTACATGGCTCGACGCCCCTTCTCAGAGCCCTGGACTCCCAACCCCCACCCCACCCCTGGGCCACCTATCCCCAGTGCGAGCTTGGCGCAGCTCTCCAGCCCGTGCTCACCTGCCCCTCGCTCCCGGTGGCGGCCAGGAGCTGCCCGAGCAGGAGCAGGACCAGCGTGGGGACTTCGGCCATGGCTGCACTCGCGCTCTGAGCGGCGCCGGTGGTGGCGGCCCGGGCTCTGAGTGGCGGGCGGGGCAGGCAGTGGGCCGGAGGCCAGTTCCCGCCCCGTCAGTGAGGCACAAGCCCCTCATTCAGCCGGGCCCACCTGGGGCTTCCGCACCGCCCCACGCTTCACTGCCGCGCTGGCCAGGGGAAAGAAAGAAACCCAGTGGCATTTTTTTGGCTGGCTTCTGAGTTAAATTTATCCCTGAGACTGATGAGTTACACACATATACCTTTTAGCAAAAAAGAAAGACGCTCTTTTCTCCCCCTGCTCCTTAGCCGGGGTATGGAGAGGGGAACAATCCCACATTCAAGGGCTCCTTTGGAGAAGGGGCAGATTCAGTCATAGAAGCAGGGTGACCTCCACAGGTTCCTGAGTGGGACAGAGGCTGCCGAAGGCCCAGGAAAACCCCCAGAGAGAGGGAACATCCCCGTGCCAGGGGCCAAACCAGGCCCCCATGCCTCTGTTTCCTGCTACCCTGTCCTGCCCTGGGCAGAAGTCTCGGGCCATGCTTGTGGGGCTGGGAACACCTCCTATTCCCGGGGTCCTTACCCCAAAGTTTAACTATCCTCAGTGGTCCAATCATGTCATCCATGACTGCAAAAGCCAGACTCTTACCTGGCCCTCCCCGCCCCAAGAGAAAGCCAAATGGTGGTGCTGGCAGAGGAAGGTAGAACCACCAGGACCACTGGGCCTCAGCGAAGCTGGTAATGGACATGAACTCCCAGGCTGTTGTTGGCTGTCCCTGTTCATCACGAACCTTGGGCAGCTCAGGGGTGGTAGATTTAGGCAAACTCTGCTTCACCCTGGGAAGGCACAGGGACAGTAGGGTGGGGGGGCAACACCTGGGGCCAGGAGCCTCTATGGCCACCCTAGGGGACTCCCACAAATCCAGGTCACCTACAGAACAACTGAATTTGTGGGAGCTGAGTACCAGAATGTTTAGAATTCCCTGGGAAATGCTGCTTTAGGATTTATAGCACACTGTACGATTTTCGCTTCTTCTTTTTCTCCTCCCTCTCTTTCACTGGTCAAGTGCAATAGCGAAAGGTGGAGAGAGAGTACAACACAGCGTTCCATCTGTAACTGACGGAACAATTGAGAAAACTCACAACCTTTGGGCCTATCTGTATATAAACTTCATTCTGTGGAGTCCATACTCAGGACTTCTGAGGTATGTGGGCTTACAGGAGACCAGGGGGTGGAAAATGAGAGGGACAGAGCAGGGAAGCAAACTCACTCAGTCAAGAACCTCAGCTCACCACTGGTGGAGACTGGTGGCTCATTCCCTCAAATGGGTGTGTGTGTGTGTGTGTGTGTGTGACTTTTTTGTTTTTAAGATTTTATTTATTTGACAGAGAGAAACACAGCCAGAGAGGGAACACAAGCAGGGGGAGTAAGAGAGGGAGAAGCGGGCCTCCCGCCGAGCAGGCAGCCCGATGTGGGACTTGATCCCGGGTCTCCAGGATCATGACCTGAGTGAAGGCAGCTGCTTAACCAACTGAGCCACCCAGGCGCCCCGTGTGTGTGAATTCTATCAAGGAAGGCCAGGAGAAGCTTGAAAGCTCTTGCCCTCCAGCAGAGTTCAGGTCATCCCTAAGACATCCTCAGACAGCCCAGCCATTCCACCCCACCCACAAGCCCACAGCCTGGGGAGCAAGACTTCTTCCCCACCAATCCCCCTCAGTCCCTTCTGCCTGGCCCCAGTACCCCACCCGGTCCATCTCTCTCCCGCCCCCCTCCCATGTTTGATCAGACTCAGAGAAACCCAGTTGGCCTTCACTTGGGTCAAGGGAGTGACCTGGTGCCTGAAGTCTGGCTCCACCCTTCACCCCAAACCTACCCCTGACTCCACACAGCCCCTCACCCTGGGAAGCCACCCTGGTGGGCTAGAGTGGAACATGACCTCACACCTGGTACCTCCACACAGAACCAAAGTATCATCCCTGTTTCGGGCCATCATTCTCGGTGAAGTTGGGTGTTGGGTGGGCCAGAGATGCCGGCCAGTCCCTAGATCCCCACTGCTGGGCTCCCTCCCCAAGCGCTGCTCCAGTGGGATCTCCCCCCCACTTTGGTATTCAAGCTTCTCCATCGAACCTATGTAATGGTCTAGACTGAGGATTCTTGCCACTAGGGGTTCAGTGGGACCCTGCTGAAGACTCAGTGTTGGATGCCCCACACTCATCTTGGTGCCTTAGTTTCCCCTGTGGTAGAAACTCCACCACTGAGCCAAATTGAGTTCAGGCACCTGGGGTCTGATCCCTTCCTGCAGATGGAGGTGCAGGGGGGATTGGGGGAGTCATCAGCACAGGTCATACCCCACCCCAACTCCAGCACTGGAGAACATTCTCTCAGGGGCTTGCCCTCCACCAAAATAACTGCCAGTCTCCCCACCCCTCCCACCAGGACAGAAGCTAACCCTCAAGGCTCTTGCTGAGAAAAGAGCCCACATCCCAGCTGGTGACTCCGAGTGGACTGGGCTCTTCCCATGCCCCTCCAGAAGAGCTGCGACCTCCTTCACTTCATGGGTTCAAGGCCAGTGTGCGGCCTTGTGCAGTGTCCTCACCCTGTTGGTGCTGATGTAGAAATTCCAGTGTGTGTGTGGGGGAGGTCCCAGCCCAGGGGATAAAGCCTGGCTGAGAGCACATGGTGCCCCCTTGAGGTCGGCGGGGTCTAGCGGGTCCTCATGTGGAGGGTTGCTGTGGCTGCCAGGATAGGGACAGAGGAAAAAGAGCCACAGAGAACGCTGGGGAGCTCGTCCTGATGCACAAGTGCCTCCCAGATCAGGACAGGCAAGACCTTGTCTAGACACCCCTCCCCCTGCCCACTCCCAAAACATTGCTCCTCCCTCTGGGCCCACCCAAGGCGACTGTGCTTAAGTCCCACTTAAACGGGCACCACTAACAAGAGGCAGCCACAGGACCAAGCGCCCAGCTCCAGAGGCCCCAGGACGCCGTGCGGTCAGGGCGCCTGTGATGGACACGTGTGTCCAGGGGACCGCACCCCGGCTGCTTCCACAGGTGCTCACCCTGGCCAACTGGGCCACAGCTGGGCTAGGCCATGTTGCACCTTAGGGGAGGAAGCCCCCTCAGCAGCACCGCGGGTGAAACTAGACCCACGCCCTCCACCGACCCAGCTACCCACAGGGCAGCTGGCCACACCCAAACGCTCAAAGTCAAATCAGTTTATTCAGAAAAAAACCTGGCACCAGACTAAGAAAATGAACCCGCACTCCCACCCACAGACCCTTAAGGGCCAATTTACAAAGACAGGCAGGGGGGCGTGGCACAAAGGAGGAGGCAGGAAGGAAGCTCGAGGTCCGGATTCCTAAGTCTCTGGCCTTCCAGAGGCTGTGGTCGCCAGTGCAGCCGCCATCAGGGAGAGACTACCGCATGGTGCTGAGAATAGCTGGCAACGGGGGTCCCCAGACCCGTGGCCGGGCGGGATGCCTATGGGCACTGGCTTCCCTTAAGACTTTCTGCATTGGGCCTAAGGCCCCACCTCAGCTTCCTTATCTACCGTGGCTTCTGCCGGGTCTGAGTTCCCAGGAGCAACCCGCTCCAGCCCTGTGCAGCCTTCTGGCTCCTCCACCCCATTCTCACCCTCTCTGGCCTCAGGGCACCCTGGCACACTGCGGTGCCGGGCGGGGGCTGGCCTCTTGGTCCCACCGTCCCCACCATCGCCAACCGCCGAGGCACCGTCCTCGGGGCCCTGATCCACCTTCCTTCTCTTCCTCACCTCCTCCGCCACCTTGGCCCCCGGGGCCTGGAGGCAGGGCTGCTCGGCCTCCTCCGGGGCCTGGCTGCCCAATTCCTGAGACCCCCCGACCAGGCTGCCCTGGCTGAGGGCGCAGCCCTCCAGGTTCAGAGCAATCTTCTCCACGTCCGAGGCGCTCTGGGCGCCTGGCTCTCCTGGGGCCTGTTCCCGCCGGTTGGCCTCCAACTTCCTCTTCTTGCTCTCCTTGGGGCTCGGGGGCTCCGGGCTCCCCTCCCCCTGGCCCCCTGGCGCCTCCCCTTCCTGGTCCCTCGCCAGAGTGCCCGGCGACAGCGGCGGGGCACCCGCGACCGCGCCGTCCCCGCCCTCGGCCCGCCCGGGCCCGCAGGTCTGTCCCGAGGCGCCTGCCTGGCGCAGGGGGTCCCCGGGACTCCCCGCGCCCTCGGGCGGCCGCAGCCGGCGCAGCTTGTCGTGCGGCCCCCAGACGAACTTGCGCCGCGGCCGGAAGTGCTCCCAGGCGAAGCGCAGCAGCTCGCGGCGTTGGCGCGCGCAGCGCACGGTGAACACGAAGTAGTCGAGCGCGCTCTGCCGCACCGCGGGCAGCTC